>JAQHUG010000073.1:3227715-3252103 GCA_028555095.1 Dicrostonyx torquatus
GGGAGTAAATGTAAATTTTTCTTTTAACAATAAAAATTAAAAAAAAAGAAATATATTTTCAAAATGAGTAGAAAAGTGAAAATAATTTCATGGATGCTAAGAAGTGAAAAGTTATTAAATAATTTAAGAAAAAAAAAGTTAAAAATGATTCAACAGGACATTTTGTTGAAATAACTTGAGATTCTAAAGTGTTTCTGATGAGTCCAATATGGGCATCATTGACTCTGAATTCTCAGCACTTTAACCACTCTCAATTTGGTCAGCACAAACCTATGACATAGGTGGTCTCTCCCTCTCCTTTCTGGTGTTTTGAGATGACATCACACATAGTCCAGGGAAACCTATTTAAGCTCCTTATATAACCAAGAATAAACTCCTGATCTTCTTGCCTCCACCTTCTGAGTGCTGAGATTCCAGAAGAATGAAGTCATACAGAACAGGTGTTTGCAAACAAATCTCCCCGCAGGTTTCAATTCTAAAAGTTGAACTGAAAATGTGACTGAGATCAGGTTAGAGGAAGCAAATTATGCATTGTAATAACTTTTATAATCACTGATTGTAACAGAAGTAAGACTGATATTCTCATTGACATGGAATCACGAAAATGTCCACATCTGAAAAACTCTGAAAGACTGCCATGAATTTCATCTTGAACTTGAATCACAAACTGAGAAGTTTCCCAAACTTTTAACCAGAAGGTCATTAGGAAGCTAAATAGTGAGCTCTAGGAAGACAAAAAAAAAAAGAAAGAAATTGTAAGAAAAAAATTTAATGTTCAATACTGGGTCTAGAGGGATGCCTCAATGATTAAGTGAACTCTTCCAAAGGACCTGAAATCATGTATACAGGATTATCCATTAACAGGTAATAATGCCTCCCCCATGAAATAAAATATTCAATACCAATTTGGTGTACCTCTTTCAAATTTTTCTTTAATAGGAATCCATAGACTATCCAAACATTATGGGTCATTGTCATTTGCCTTAGTTTTCTTTCTACTGCTATGATAAAAACCGTAACTAAAAGTATATTGGGAGGACAGGGTTCATTTGGCTTATACTTCTACATCTCAGGAGGAAATTTCCTGGAGGAAAATCACAGGAGGAACTGAAGGGAGAAGGATTAAGGCAGGAACTGAAGCAGAAACCTTAGAGAAATGCTGCTTACTACCTTGCTTTCCATTTCATGCTCAGCTTGCTTTATTATATAGCCCACTGCTTGATTAGCCTGTGTCCTTACACAACCTAGGTCCTCCTGCTCATGGATAACAATGACATCAGTGGGCTGGGCCTTCCCACACCAATCATTAACCAAGAAAATGCCACCCACAGGATTGCCTATCAGTCAACCTGACAAAGGCACTTTCTTATCTGAGGTCCCCTCTTCTTAGATAACACTAGCAAGTTGATGAACAATTGACTAACACAGCAGTGCTCTTGGCTATGCTCTAGATCTTGATAGTAAAACTGAATTGCTGAAGATTCTACATATGTATAGTGCAGGATATGGAGAAATCAAGCTAGTATAGAAGTGGAAGCCTCATCCTCATTAGGTAACTTCATAATATTGGAAGATGTTATGCTTGCTACCAGGGTAGAAAAGTGACAGTTATTTTGTACCCAGTTGTGAACCTTGCCAGCTATAGGAATTTCTTTCCTGGCAAGGCAGGTCCATCGGTACAATAGTGGCATGAGTGTTATGGGAGCAACATCCAAAGTTCAAAGATGAATGAAGGCTCCACACCAAATAAATAAATATATGATTAGATCAGGTGGTAAGAACATCCACAGAAGACAGTATAGATAAAGAGATAGTTTCTTGAGTGTGAGTGGATCTGATCTAGATGGAGAGGAGGGACACTAGAGAAAATACAATCAGTGAACAGTGACTTTATAGACTACTGTTTACTCTTTTCTAATTATTTCCTGTTTCTGTATCATTCAACGGCTCAAAGCAAGCATTGCCAGTCTTCTTGATCATCTCTTTAGTGCATGCTTGCATGCCAGAATGAATTGGAGGGCTATCTAGAAAGCACCCACTGATGAAACATTTTTATATTCTGTTAAGACATGTTGTTTATCAATTTTTGCCAAGTGGATTTTCTTTTTGATGAATCTAGAAAATGGCTGTTTTATGGTTTTATGTCTCTTGCTACACCGTAAGGAATGTCATCTTGCCATTTTCGCAAGTCATGAATATGAACTTCTGCTTTATTATTTTACAGTTTTATGAAGACTTTTCAACTCACTATTACCATAAATTGCAACTGTGACTATGTCAACTCAATTCATATTGTGATTCTACGGATGAGTATTTCACAATACTGTTTCTAGACTGATAGTGCTAGGGTTGCCACTGACTAAGTTTGTAAGAATTTAACATGACCAGAGCTTCAGCCAACACATTAGATTAGCATCGATATGCAAGAAATGTAGGTTCTGGAGCCAGGCATCCTATGGTTTGCTATGACTATTTTAGCACCAGGAGAAAAACCAAGAGCCCTGTCAAGGAGGGAGGTGCTACACAGCTTAAGTAACTATCCAAGACAAATCATCTTGAAAATGGAATGGCCTTCAGCTCACACCTGGAGTTTAAATGTAACTCCCATGCACACTGTTGTGTCAATTTCACATATCTTTCAAGATATTCAGTCAAGAATCCAGTTTGATTGTGTTACTTCTATTGCTTTAATGCTGACCACATTACTGTAGCTGCCCCTTGCTTATCTGTCACTCTGCCTTTGTAAGCCAGTCAGTCACGTTCTCTTCCTGAGCCAGTTTAGCCTTGTTAGTCAGATGGCTGCAGTTCCCACCTCTGGCTGCTGCCCTCCTACCTTGGTAAGTTGGAACAGTGGTGATGGGATTTAGTAATACTGAAGTAGATGCACATGCTTGGGAATGAAAAAGAGGCATTTAGATCTACTACTCCAAAGAAACAGAGTCTTAGGAATTGAAAGATTTATAAAACAAAGGATTGTGAGACCAAACAACAGCAACAACCAAAACCAAAAACGCCTAGGCTTTGAGATAGTTCTATCCAATAGAACATTCTTCAATGGTCAAAATATTCATGGCTGCTCTGTCCAAAAAAGCAATCCAAAATACTTCATAATTGCATTCTTGATACTGTAACTGTGACACCAAGTGCCAGCCTCTTAAATTTTATTTAACTTTAATTAATTAAATGTAGATAACCATGCATAACTAGTGGCTGTCATACTAGACTGGCTTAAACAATCATATAAATGACACAAAAATTATATCTTGCAACGAATGCTGTGTAGGTGTTATTAATAGAATAGGATGCCGTCAAGATGAGGTATCGCTATATAAAATGTGGGCACCAGGAATTGGGTGGATAAATAGGATGCATGCAGTCGGTGAGGTGGTTACAAACTTAGCCATCGTAAGCAGAAAGAACAATACGCTGCATTATGTTGATTTCTATTATTTCTATGTGGATTAAGTCTATTCACCTCAGGTAGGGAACTAACAACAGAAGAATGAAATGATTCTGTTGTAGAACATGGAGATTTACAACTTATACCCCAAGTCAGATCCATTCCCTGACTTCAATAAGCCAATTTTAAAAAAACTAAATTTCTGGAAAGTAGAAAAAAATTCAATGTGACCACATTAGGAAGAGGGGAAAAGAATTCAATATTACCCTCCAATTCTGTCTTCTGCGTTCTAAAATAAGATCAAAATTTAAATAGACTACCAAGGATATGTATATCTGAGCAGACTCAGGTCAAGATGACCAACCACTGACCTTTTATTGTCTGTGTTTCAATATCATCCTGGAGGGTGGTCTGATAAGTTGTTAGAACTGTGTGAAGTTTCTTTATGGAAGACAAGTTCCCTATGGCTGGTACCTTTTCCTCCTCTCTGCTTGAAATTCCTGGGGAAGTTCCCATTTCTTTGGGGTCCACTATTTCAATAGTTTGATAGTCATCTCAAGAGACACAAGTGTCTCCTTAGAACATTTTCATTTTTTCTAGTCCAGTTGCAATACTATCTAAGCATCACAGTGATTAAAACTAAATTCCTAGAGGTAGCTCTGTGGCCTCATCTCTCTTGCCCAGTTCACCGCTTTTATATACCTGGAAAGAGATCTTGTGAATCCTGTAAATTTCAGGAGTTTTCTAAGCCTTGCAGCTGTATTTACTTCCGGACTCTTCTACCCTCCCAGAAGAATTGTTTCAATTCATAGGAAATAGCTACACAGTATCTTACTATAAAGGTGATTTTAACTGAGTTATGCCAGGACTCCTGGGACATATATGGGATGTCCTCTAAAGACATTCTAAACATTTCTGATCTCCTTACAAACATCTTAAGCAGTTAGCATTGAGCTATGTGAAAGACTCTCTTTGCTTCAGGCATACAGAAGCTCTGCTTCATAATGGGTAGTTTCCAGGATCTTTTACAAGATGAATATCAGAAGAGTCATTCATCAGGGATCATAAATTCCCAGTCAGAATACTTGTTCATCATCCTACCATGGATATTGCACACTCAACAGTCAGTTCTTATTGTGACAAGACAGTTTAAAGCTAAACATGATATTCAGCAAAGAATGAAAATCCCCTCTTCTAGATTTTTATGCCTTTCTTCCAATTGCTTCCAACATCCATTGTCTTTAACTATGGCCATCATGAGCACTCCTTGCTCCTATCAATCGTGGGCAGCAGCTGTTTCACCTGTTGCCACATTGTTAAAAAGCTTCTAACTGAAAAACATCTAGAATTAAATCCTCACTATTTCATTTATTTTTTTTGCCTGACTTGGGGATATTTAGTATCATTAAGACCCACTTCCTTAACACTAAACAGGGACCAATGCCGCCTCCCAGATTTTGATACAAGTTAAGAAAAAATATCTATAATGGCAAGAAGCTTGATGCCTAGCAAGAAAAAAAATACTGGTTCTTTTCTAAATTTGACTTTCTATTGATGGTTGTATCATGTCCTCTTATTAAGTATGGGACTATATGGAAATGTAGTTCCAACTTCATGACCTAGTGCTGTTCCTTCTACTTTGCCATATTGGTCTTCATAGTCGCTGGTCTGGTATCACAATTTGCATGATTAAAAGGCATCTCTAACCTTACTTCAAAATTGGGTTTCCCTAAGTCTTCCATGTAATTATAAATACTTAGTTTTAAGAAGAAAAAAAGGTAAAACCACCTACTTCTCTCTTCTCACATTCTAACTTAGGTTCATGGCAATTCTTTTCAGCTTTCCAAACACTTTGTAAATACAGCCCCTTTGTTCCCATCTTCATAACTAATAGCTCAATGCAAATGTGGACCACAGTCAGACTCCTAAGCTGGTTCCCTGCTCCATCCTTTCCTCGTGCAGTCTGTTGTACACATAGAAGTCCAGAAGATGTTCAGGAGCATGGATCAGCTATCTCCTCTCCTCAATACAAACCTATGCTGCCTTTGCATCACATTTAAAGTAAATGCTTCTTTATGAGCTGTCAAAACTCCAGGCATTGACCTTGACAGTTGCATTCTTTTTCTTTACCATCTCCTGCTTTGTGTTCTCCTGCACTGCTTCTGACACCACACACTTTCCTTTATTAAGCTTCAGTTTTCTACTTTGCAGTAATCATTACTTGGGAGCAATAAAGAAATAAACCCCTTTGTTTATTATCTGCTTATTCTAATAGACTGTAAGAGCAAAATTATAATTTGCATACCTTGGTGTTATGACTATTGAATATTGTCTCTTATATAGTAGGTACCAGATGGTGACAAACATGCTGCAAATACATTGAAAGAATCATTCTCACAAACACTGGGCTTTCAAGGTCCAGGAAGGCAAGCTCTTTCAATGGCTGCCTTTGACAAAATCTGATTTTCCTTCATTGCAGAATACCATCCACAAATTATCCTTCTGCATCTATTCTAGAACATGGAAGAAATGAGAGTAAATCTATATGCAATGTACAAATTAGAAATAAGAATCTTTCTTTACCCAGATTGTGATCTACTTTGCCTGTAATAATGGATCTATCAATATTATTACAGTTTCAGTTTTGTGAGGGTCTTAGCAAACATCTGCTCGAATACAAACATTCTGTCTTAGGGTTGTTATCTGTGTCAGGAAACAGCATGACCTAAGCAACTTGGGGAGGAAAGCATCTATTTGGCTTACACTTCCACATCACGCTTCATATAAAGAAATAAGGACAGAAACCCAAACAGTGCAGGAATCTGAAGGCAGGAGCTGTTGCAGAAGGATGCTGCCTGTTGGCATACTCCCATGCCTTCTCAGCTTGTTTTCTTATAGAACCCAGGACCATCATCCCACATTGGTACCACTGAAAATGGGCTAAACCTTCCCAAGTCAATCACTAATTAAGAAAATGCTCTATAGTTTTGCCCATAGCCTAATCTTATGGAGACATTTTTCAATTGAGGAGCCCTCGTTTCAAATACATGTAGTTTGGGTCAAGCAGACATAAAACTAGTCAACACAAGCTGGGTGGTGGTAGCTCACGCCATTAATCCCAGCACTTGAGAAGCAGTCAGGAGGCAGAAGGAGTCAGATCTCTGTGAGTTCAAGGCCAGCGTGGCCTACAAGAGCTAGTTCCAGGACAGGCCCCAAAGCTATAGAGAAACTCTATCTCAAAAAACAAACAAAAAAGAAAAAAGAAAGAAAAATAGGCAACATACAGGTCTATCAAATTCCAGACTTCCTCATTGTTTGCTGCAAGGTCATCTATACCCAAAAGTTGGATTTGGGGCCTGTCCTGCTATGCTCAGTGTAACTGTTCCCTCCTTCGTGAGGCTTATGCAGGCATCTACAAAAATATAAAATCTCTTTATTCCCTAAACATTCTTAACACTTCATGGCTTTGTTCCTTATTGTTATTCATTTTGGCATATATGGGTCTAATGCCTCTTTCCTAAAGTTTCCTTTATTTAGAATAGAATCCATGACCTACTTATCTTAACATTCCCAGACTACTTAGCAAAAACAATCCAGCACCTTAATTAGCATTAGTAGAGGCCTTTGTCACATTGATTTTAAATTGGTATTTCCTATTCACCTACAAAGTCTAAGCTCCAGTCTTTCTATCTTCATACTGTTGGCTGGCTATCTCTGTGATAGGTGAAGAAAAACACAAAAGGAAAAGAAGGTACACTTTGGAGTGCTCATACAATAATGAAAACTATCACCTCTCGGTAAGCCTCGAACCAAGTGTACAGGCAGATGCTATCCAGAGGGCCCTGTCTGAGGGCAGTGACAATGCTCTTCTATGGCTAATCGATACCCCCACTCGTGTTCCTTTTATCTTGGATCATTCCTCTTACTGGCATTACCAGATTAACATTATTAACAGTCCAGTTTAATAGCTTTCAGTCTAATAATTGAATGTAATTTTCTGTGTAAGATAATTCTCAACTTTTAAGGCAATACCAGCTTTGCTAAATGACGGAAATTCCTCCCTCCACCTGGCTCTTCCATGGAACATGATCCACACTTATTAAACGTGTTGTTCAAGGGCTCCTGTGCACTTTTTTAAAAAACAAAGGTCTGAGGTGTTACTTTCATAAGTTTTGGTCTATACAAATTGGAGACAGGAGCACGCTGGTAGAAAGCCCAAAGTTTTCTAAATGTAGATGAGCACAGATTAAGAAAGCAGTAATTAATTTCCTTTGACCTCAAGCTGAAATTCCTTTCTAGAGCTGTCATAAAGAGAAAGGGGCTAGAGAAGAGAAGTGAGACTGTGTAACAATGCAATTAAACCCTTGTAATGAGGTCGGGCCTTGGACTTGCTGCAACTGATATCATTATAGCAAATGAAAAGGGCCTATATAGATGGCAAGGTTTTCTTATTCTTTTTTCCTTTTTTTACTCCATGTTTTTTTTTCTTCTTTTTCTTCTGTTTAACTCTTTTCATACCAAATATATAGATTTTATGTATGTGTATGCAAATAGGCACATAGATGTGTGTTTTCACATATCTGCACAAACACACACACACATGCACACATACATAAATACACACACAATCTTTTTCAGAAGAAGAATCCAATTGACTCACGAACATGATCTTTGTGTGCAGTTCACAGAAGCATTAAAGAAGCAGGACAGCCCCAGGATTATAGCTCAGCACAGCTCCTCCAATGTGTCTGATAATGCAGAGGTGTCCGATGAACTAAGGTCATGTGCTACGATGTAGGACTGTGGTCTTGAGTCTCCTACTAAACAGTTCTATGACCTTAGGTGTACACCTGAATGTGTCGGGGCCTCTATTGTCTTATTTTGTTGATGGGAAGAATATTGGTCTGATGTAGGATGCTCTTCTGTATGCTGTAAATATGTTTTATTACCATTGGTTAATAACGAAGCTGCTTTGGCCTATGGCAGAACAGAATATAGCTAGATGGGAAATCCAAACAGATACAGGGAGAAAGAAGACAGAGTCAGAAAGATGCCAGCAGCTGCCGGAGAAGCAAGATGTGAGGTCACAAGCCATGAATCTAATGGAAAAATATAAAATAATTATAGTTAATATTAAGCCTGAGAATTATTATTTCCTAAGTAGCTGAGGGGACTGGCAGGCAGGAGAGAAACCTCCAGTTACACTGGTCACTGTTTTGTTTTCAGTTGTATGTTGTATTTATTGAGATTAATTTATTCTAAGTTGGTGTCTTAGGAATTCATCAGTCTTTTTCTGCACATATGTTTAAGGAGAGCTATGTCTGTTTAGGACTTCAAGACTTCTAATAGAGATTGCATTGCTTTGATTGAGAGCACAAAGTCTAAAACTTAGGGTGTATTTGTTTACTATAAAACTCACCTATGAATTCATTTTATTTTCTGATAAAATTATTTATATTTGTTAATACTTTCCTAGTTCTAAAGATGTAATTCTAGATTCATGTGCTCAACTTGTTCCAGAAATGTCTTCAGGTTAATGTAGTTGCAACCATACTGAAACACCAATGTTGGGACTCTGGTTTCAACCAAATTCCCTAATGTGCGTGCATATCATGAATGTTAGTAAAGTGTCACATAGTCTTTAATTCCAACAGAATTTCTATTTCCCTATTCAGTTGTTCTCAGGGAAGTGTCTTTCCTCGTGCAGAGTGTTATTTGTCTATGTCTTTGTCCAGTCAGGAGGAATTATCAAGAGACAGGCGATTACATCAAGCATATGAACAGGTTCATAACTTGTTTTTCAGAGCAAAGTCTAGGAGCACAGTTCCAATGGACACATCCACAAAACACTGCCACCTAAGACTCAAGAAACCTTGCAGAAGAATGGGCAGAAAAAAACGTAAGAACCAGAAAGTCAGGGAGTTCACTGTGAGGTTACGTTTCCCAGTTGTGTCGTAAGCAACACCCCTAAAGTCCCAGACATGAACTGAACAAGGATGACACCAATGGACACTCAAACTGGATGGGGAAAACTTACAAAAACCTCAGTCCTACCCAAAGAACTATTAGCAGCTGAGAGAAGCTCTTAGTGGGAAAGGTGGTCCTCCACAGGGAAGAACAGCCCAAATGGTCAACCCTGAAAACATACGAAAGGAACATTATAGGAGCTATGCAGATTATGTTTAGGAATATATATGTATATAAGTACACAGATATGCAGGCAATAATAATTTTAAAAAAAGGCCATGAGTTTGAAGGATAGCAAGGAAGAATACATGGAAGGGTTTGGAGAGAGGAATGGGAAGGAAGAAATATAATTATATTGTAACCTTAAAAATAAAAACTAAAAATTATACTAAATAACAGCCTGCCATCAACACTTACAGGTTTTCTTTTCATTGAAAGTATAGTTTTAGGCACACAGTCCAATTCTTGCTATAAAACAAATTAATACATTTTAGTTGTAGTTTATTTTTTCTGCTTATCACCTGTTTTCCCTCCCACAGTCTGACTTTACAGAGCTTTAACATAGCATTTTACTATTGAGCCAGAGCAAACTGGGTGCATAATTATTCGATGAATGAATAAGTGTGATCCTCCGGGACGGTAGTTCTCAGTCTCAGTTCCACCTCACAGCTACATGAAGAGGCTTTCAAAATCTAACATTTGGTCCCTGCCCCAGAGCTGTTAGAAGTCTGTGAAGCCAAGTCCCTCTTGACTCCTCAGGTAATGTGAAGGAGACACAGTTGCTGTCCAGAGACTCACAGTGTGACATGTGTGCAGTATCACCTTCCCCAGAAAGCTGGCCGCAAATACAACCATTCAGGAAACATGGGAACACAATGCACGTGAATCTCAATCTTGACAAGTCAGCAGGTTAAACCTAAATGTATGAGAAGGCCTGCCTTAAACGATGTTCTCACATCCTGCTTCTAAGCACTATGCCACTGCTTGATACTAAAACAGTGTGTTTGCATGAAAGAGACTTGTATTTCAAAATGTGTGTGTGTGTGTGTGTGTGTGTTTGTAGAGGGAGAGACAGAGAGAGAGAGATGCCTGCATGCATGCCCATGTAACACATGCCTGTGGTGTTGCCTGACACTCTAACGCGCCGAAAGGTGACATGTGACTCCCGAGAACTGGAGCTACAGATGGCTGTGTACAGACACATGGGTTCTAGGAGTCAAACCAAGGTCCTCTGGAAGAGCAGTAAGTAATCTCTACAACTGAGCCATCTCTCAGCCTGGGATTTAACTTCTTGATAAGTGATCAAGAAGGAAACAAGTTGGCAATATCCAAACAAAAGTTGCCTTTGCCAGCCAGATGTGATTAAACCACACCTCTGGTGAGAAAAAGAAAAGCCAACACTGCTTTCTAAGTTAGAATTCTTGGAAGTCTCCATAGACAACAAAGTAGAATCAGAGCAAGAACCAGCAATGCATATCCAATGCACAAAAGTGAAAGTGTTTACAGTTGCTACACAATAAGGAGCGGTGAGGAAGCCAGCTGTGGGCGGAACTAGGACAGGCCAATTCCAGGTGCTGTAAGTGAAACAGAGTTCTCAGTTCAGGGAGCAATGGCAGAACTGAGCTGTGGGGCCTACAGAGTCTGGTCCTGGTCTGGGCATAGCTGTTCTTAGCTCACAAGTACTAGGAAGACCAAATGTGGCGGAGTTTTTGAAGAGCTTACTATCATGCCTGGCTCACAGGACCACCTCAAGACAAGGAAGATGCACTCGTTAATATTGTAAATCACTTCCCAAGCATGTAGGACTGAAAGAAACCAAAAAAAAAAAGAAGGTAATGTCTATGAGATTTTATTTCGTCTCTGCACACCCATCCAAAGCAACTGAAAGAGAAATTAATATTCCTGGGGATATGCTTGAGACAACTAATTAATTTCCAAGCTGACCATATCAAAGTTTCAAATTCTACTTGTTCTATTCCCATCAAGAAGCAGGGATGCACCACTGTCCCTGTCCAAACAGACTGGTGACTTTGACGTAAATGACATATTGTGATTTCCAAGCTAGGTTCTTAGAAATGACTGGAGAAGACATTGGGCAAGTTGGAGAAATAGCATAAAATGACTACATATCCACATTCTGGCCACTTCCCAAACTGAGGCAGCATTGAGAGGCAGCATCTACGTCCAGCTTGTACATGGGTAAGCTATTGCATACCTACAGATCACAGAGACATCTTCCACTTCTGAGCTTATTTGCTCTCAGGGAGCCTGCCCTGCTCCTCCTTGTGCCCTTTCAGAATCTTTGACCAACAGAACCCACCATTCCCATCTGTCGTGAAGCTTGGGCACTTGGTTGCATAACAGTAGATAACTAGAACACAGCTTCACAGTGTTAGCTCACCTGATGCAGAGCCAGGGCCTACTGCCTGAGCATAACCAAGCCAACATTATAGCAGTTTATGCACAAAGGTGAAGCTTTGCTGTGAGGTTGGCTGTCAAGAGGAGCAAGAGTTGTATTAAAAAAGAGTCAAATTTGTATCCCTGACTTGAAACTTGAGGGAGAGTTGAAAGGAAAGTAAGAACACGTGGTTAGTGTGAGGAGAGAGAGGTCATGGGCAGAGACATTCTTGTGCAGTGTAGGCAGTCAGCATGCTTCTTTAGAGCCAAGTGCTTCTTTTCTGCATGGGTTAGGTTCCATGTACAAGATTCTGAAACTTGTAAGGTCAAAGGGCCATTGGCAGACCACTGTGACTTCTATGTAAACTAACTCTTGAAAAGTCATCTGCAAGCTGCCTAGCATGGAGTCCAGAGTCTTCCTGAAAATACAACTTACCTTAAAAAAAAAGCAAAAACAAACAAAAAAACCCAACTTACCTTAAGTGCTTTTCTACTCATGAATCTGTGCCCAGGCATATCAATATCTTAGCCATGTTTATTCAACAGGACTCAAGATTCGTACAGTCTCAATCTTAATAGCTCTCTCTATTCCTGTCCCTGAACAATAATTTCTTAGAGGGAACAATCAAAACATCATTTGGCTGCCTATAACAGAAACTCAAGAACAACCACGAGGAGCATTTGTTTGCATTAACTCATCCAGGAAGATGTAACCCAAGGATGCTGTATTATCTCTTCAAGACCATCTGATCCAAGCAACTTCTATCTGTTCATTCAATGGCTCTATGGTGTCTCTTTCATCTTCATGTTTGTAGGATTGCTGCTGTACCATATGGGTTTAGCTATGACCTCAGCCAAGGAAAATAAGAGAAAGGATCAAAGGCAAAAGGCCTCTCACATCTGGCCCTTTATGTTTGGAAATAACTTCCTTGGGAATACCACCAACTGATCTCAGCTCATACTTCTTGACCAAAACAGATGTAGCCTCTATCCACTTTGAGGAAGCAGGAGAAATTAGTTTCCCAAGTGAATATATTTTAACCTTGAGCAAAATTAGGATAGCTTTGTAAGGGATGACTAACAAGTAGATGATTCCACAGAACACAGATTTAGACTTTAAAACTTCAAAGTTAATAAAAGCATTCCTTGACTAGTGCACATTCTGAAGGATGGCCACAATGCTTTTTAGTCTTTGTCCTCAGAAAATGGGAAGAACATTGTGATTTAGAACAAAGATGAGAAGAAAATTGGGACCAAGGAATTGAAGGCTCAGATTGCCAGAAGGCTCTGCAGGATAGTTCTCCCCCATTGCCTGGATCTGCCCTTATTCTCCTCACCATTCCCCTTCTCAGTCAACAGTCTCAAACACAGCTGTGGAATGTATCAGGAACACATTATTTAGATCCAGATAGCAAGAGTCACTCTGAGCAGCTCAGGTTATTCCTAGATCCAACCAGAAACAATATACCCCTCAGTGCTGTAGGCTACTGTTCAATAAGGTCTCATTCTGATACACAAAGTGGGTTCCTCCATGAAGTGTTTGGCTGTGGTGCATGCATGTGATCCTTAAGAGTCTTCATGCACCTCATGTGCAGCTTTCCTGAATCTAGGAACAACAGCTCACAGTGAGTTTGAGGTTTTTATTGTCCTTGCTGCTCATGTCTAGGCCATAGACCCATGGTGGCCTATCCCAGCAGATTATGGCAACATGGTCAAGCTGAAGACTGAATATCATAAGCACCCACACAAAGTTATTACAGAGGAAAGGATAAGGTCATATAAAAAACAATGATAATTTTTATGCATATTGTTTCCATGTTTTCCATTATGGTGGAACAAGGGTCTTGTACTCTGTAAAGATCTGTCACTTGTTTTGGCTTAATAAAATACTGATTGGCCAGTAGCCAGGCAGGGAGTATAGATGGGGTGACCAGAATAGGAGAATTCTTGGAAGAGGAAAGGCTCAGTCTGCAGTTGTCACACAGATACAGAGGAAGCAAGATGAGAATGCCTCACTTATAAAAGGTACCAAACCATGTGACTAACATAGACAAGAATGGTTGGTTAATTTGTGCAACCACTTTGGAAATCAGTGTGGCGGTTTCTCAGAAAATTGGGAGTCAACCTACCTCAGGATCCAGCAATACCACACTTGGGAATATACCCAAAAGATGCCCAGTTACTACAAAATCATTTGTTCAACTATGTTCATAGCAGCATTATTTGTAATAGCCAGAACCTGGAAACAACCTAGATGCCCCTCAAAGGAAGAATGGATAAAGAAAGTATGGTACATCTACACATTAGAATATGACTCAGTGGTAAAAAAAATAAATAAAAATGACATCTTGAATTTTGCATGCAAATGGATGGAAGTAGAAAACATTATCCTGAGTTCCTGAGTCAGATAACCCAGCCCCAAAAATGTGAATATGGTATGTACTCACTCATTAGTGGATTCTAGCCATAAACAAAGGACATTTAGCCTATAGTTCATGATCCTAGAGAAGCTAAGTAATATGGTTAACCCAAAGAAAAACATTTATAGATCCTCCTGGAAATTGGAAACAGACAAGATCACCAGGCAAAAGTTGGGACCATGGGGGGTGTGGGAGAAGGGAAGAGAGAAGGAAGAAGAGGAGGGTTGGGGAGAGCTTGGGGGAGTGAGATGGTTGAGATGGAGGAAGGACAGATATGAGCAGGGAAGGAAATATCTTAATTGAGGGAGCCATTTTGGGGTTTGCAAGAGGCTTGGCTCTGGGGGAATCCCCAGGAATCCACAGGGATGACCCCAGCTAGGACCCTAGGCATTAGAGGAGATGGTGCCTAAACTGGCCTTGTCCCATAGTCAGACTGATGACTATCTTGAATATCACCATAAAACCTTCATCTGGCAACGGATGGAGACAGAGACAGAGACCCACATTCGAGCACTGGAATAAGCTCCCAGGGTCCAGTTGAAAAGCAGAAGGAGGGAGAATATGAGCAAGGAAGTCAGGACCACGAGGAGTTCACCCACTGAGACAGTGTGCCTGAACTAATGGGAGCTCACCAACTCCAGCTGGACTGGGAATGAATGAGCATGAGATCAAACTGGTCCCTCTGAATGTGGTTGAAAGTAGGCATAGACTGAGGTGCCAATGACAATGGCACTGGGATTTGTCTCTACTGTATGTACTGGCTTTTTGGGATTCTATTCTTTTTGGATGCATACCTTGCTCAGCCTGGACATAGTGGGGAGGGCCTTGGACTTCCCACAGGGCAGGGTACCCTGCCCTCCCTTAGGACTGGAGGGAGTGGGGGGGAGTGGAAGGAAAGTAGGAAAAGGGGAGAAAGTACAAATTTTGATTGGATGACTTCACTGTTGAATTCTACCAAACTTATAACAAACCAATTTCAAATCTTTTTTGATTTTTCTAGGAAAAAAATAAAAAGCAGAAATTTTTTTCAGAAAAAAAATTATTCAGTATTTATTAACAAGTATAGGAGATGCCACTGCTCACAATTGAAAGCAACACAAATAACTTGTGAAAAGAAAGAGTAACAAATGTGCATATATTTTTTATGGGTTTCTAATCAAACTTTCACACAGATCTTGTTTACCTTTCATTAAGAATTGCTAATACTTTTATTTACTTTTTTAAACATGGTAATCTTAGAATGATTTTTTTTAAAGACAAATTATATTTTACCAGAATTGGGGTAGAAAAGTTGAAATTCTCTTTGAAAAAAAAAAAGGTGTATGAGTTAATTAAGAAGCGTAAGCTATTGGCCAAACAGTGTTGTAATTAATACAGTTTCTGTGTTATTATTTGGGTCTGGACAGGAAATGAACGAGCACTCTCTGCCTACATTCCACCATTTGCCTCAAGCCATGACCCAAAGATAAATGCTAAGTTTGCAATGACCTTGTCTTTGTAGCCACCAATGTTTTGTGCTGTTGAACTTGAAGATCTATAAGACCAATGCCTAGAAGCAGAGAATTCCAGACCCTTAGTAGTTCGCTTTGCTGTCTCAGGCTCTATGCTAAATTATTTCACTAACACACACACACACACACACACACATACACACACACACACGCGCGCTTCTACACACACACACTTGTATTTCCTTCCACACTCTTTTCCTTCTCTCATTCTTTCTCTCCTTCCTCCCTCCTTTTATCCCTCCCTCCCTTCCTTTCTTATTTCCTTCCTTTTTTTCTTTGCTTTTATATCTCCTTCCTTCTTCCTTGCTTTTCTCCCTCCCCTGTCCTTTCCTCCCTGTCTTCTCCTGCATTCCCTCTCCCTTTACTTTTTTCAAGTTCCAAAAACAAAGGAGCTCTTACTTATTACCAGGTCAAGCCAAGGTCACTTCACAAACTGACTGTGAGCCTGAGTCATGTCCTACTCACTTAATAAATTCCAAAACTAAGAGTCCCCAGATCTGTGACACTTAGATCTCCTCTCATAAGGAAATTTGAATGGAATGCCTCTGAAAACCAGCTAAACAGAATAATCAAAGTAAGCAAGTCTCCCAGTCTTACTGAGATGATGACAGAAATATAAAAACAAGAAATGTTTCAACCTACAGACCAGTGGGAGAATGACTAAAACAGGAGATGGTCAGAGTCCTGGGTGGGGCAGCTAAACTGTGCGTTCACTGGCACAAGCAGTACATTTGGAGGCATGCTGGGTGGCTTGCTAGGCATCTGAACCCTGACTCACTCAGATCACACCACAAGAGAACAGTCAGTACTTCCCAGAGATGTGCTATGCAAGACTTTCATGGTTTCATCTCCATCTTTAAGATGTGAGTCCACAAGTGCTGAAGTCATTAATTAGCACTGCTCGCTCTGAGAGGGCCCCTTTTACAAATGTTTGCAGGGCAACCTGGCTTGACCCTCTGTCTTAAAAGTAGAGAGCACACTCAGCACGATATAGTTTGAGAAGAATGAATGATGATACTGAGATGGAAATGAGTAATTAAAGCACCTTCTATTTGGAAAATAAGTATCTATCCAGTAATTATTTCTAAGACTCTTTTTTTGGGGGGTCAACAAGAAAGGGCAAATATGCTGAGGGTTTTCTTTCCTATCTAAATTCACTTAGCAGTGACTAAGCATAAGCTCCCCCACCCATCTTAAAGCAGAAATCAAATTCTGTTTTAGGAAGAATGTTAGCTTTTGTTTTAAGACTTTGTTCTCTGCCAAAGATTTATCTATTGATGGACAATATAGGGGCATCTTAATTCCAAACCACAGTCTAAATAGCCATGTATATAGTCCGTCCCAAGGAACTTCGTCACCTTCAGTCTTTCTTCTCCGCTGTATTGAAACTAGTTTGATATTTGCTGTGATGGATGAAAAGCTGTATTGTGGTGATGAAGCTGTGTGTGCATCATTCCTTTTCCCATCTACGCTGCTGGAAAAATACAGAACAGCATTGTTAGGGAAGCTTCGCTACACACACACACACTGGACCTGGAAGGAGCAAGAGCGAATTCCTTTCCTTTCTTCTTTACCACTGAGGCACTGTGTGCCCACACCAGGGAGTGGTCACAGTGGGCATCCTCCAGACAGCCTGGATTCAGAGAACACGAAAAGGGACAGGCAACGGCTGGAGCAGAGGTTGGGAAATCAAAGGCACAGAGATTCCACTGTGTGCAAAATCCTAGGGACACCGTAAGTCCATTGGGCCAGTTACTAAACATTATGTGTATTTTTACTTGCTGCTTGGTGAAACTCCAGGACCTTTTCAGGTACCACCTACTCCAAAAGCTTTTTGCATAATCTCCAGTTTGGATGAATGGAATCCACTCAGAACTCGCCTGCTGGCCTTAAGTTTGCTCCTTTTCTTCTAGCTCTATCATGCTCTGGCCTTGCATCTTATGATGTAGGGATAACATCACATTGCAGGTCACTTCTACTAACCATGGATCGAATATTACAGCTCTGTGAACATTGCACAGCACTGTGAATATTACAGCATTATGAACAGAACTATATGATTACGCTGTGGTCAAACTTACAGTGTACTGAATAAAGCAAGCAAACAGCAAGTAAGCAAATAAATTACAAACTAGATCCAGCTAGTGGATCTAACATGCTGGATTCAAACAGCTCCGTAGATAACCAATCATTATTCCTATTACAATGGCAAGTCTCAATCACCAGGCTATATATTTCTTTATCCATCCAAGTGGTAAACACATCTTCAAACAAGTGTTTTAAAAGACCAGTGGTCCTGTGCTGAAGATCTACTGGGGACTATTGAGTTTCAGTCCCTGGTGGGAACACCACTTGGGCTGTTCCTTCTGTGGATTTCATATTTCTCAGCTTCTATTCAGCTATGTACAGGTCTCATAATGGAAGAGGAGTTCCAATATCAGGTTGAGTGAAAGCTCTCCATCAGAATAGCAGCCGATGTATTAGCTGAAGGGTTTACCACTTGCCCCCAATATCTTACAGTTTTCCTGGCTGTAATTCATATGCCCCATGTATTGCCTACCTCCATTGAGTTCTCACGTGTTCATTATTTGAATCCGGTACTTTGTTATTCCACCTGTATTTCCCTACCTTTCTTATTCCAAATTGATTTCTTATTTTCTTTTTTAATATTCATTCCATCGCAAAGACTATTTGGACTCTCTCTATTTCAATATTTCATTAGCTTTTTCCTCTGGTTTTTCTGCATTCTCTCATATGATTTAGGCTTAAGAAAACACTCTGATGGCCCAGTTAGTAAGTGCTTACAATGCAAAAGTTTAATGAATAGTAAACCTTCATAAAAGCATATAATACAGTAATACTTAATATTAGATACAAAATAGCTGACCCTTTAATGTCACTGCTTAATTTAAAACACTAAGTAAATAAATGTTCTTAAGTTTCTGTCATCTTTGTTACAATTACTATCTTCTGGCCTATGTCAGAGTTAATAAAAACATTTAGAAATGTTTTAACTAGCAGTTCTGCCTTCAATGCCTAGACAGTCATTCTCGACTCTTAATGACATAGTAGTATCATCTAACTAAGGACCTAGTACCATTCTCCACGCTGAATACATTTGCACGAGACTACAGCAGCAGTATTTTTGCAGAATTACTTCCAGGTGACCCTAACATAAAGCCAGGAAGAAAACTAAACAAATAAAATTTGACAAATCTTGCAAAAGTACATGGAAGAATCAAAGTGTCTTGAAAATGGCCTGTGAGCACTATGGAGGAGAAAACTGTGAATGAGATGGGCTATTGTAGGTATACTCATTCTTACTTTTTTTTTCATTTTCTAGGGTTTTGAGTTCTAATGAACACCAGTTTCTAGAGACAGTCGCCTTCTTGCCTACTATGCATGAGGTCCTAGGTTCCCAGTGCTGGGAAGAGAACACCTTGCACACTCTCGTGTGCAAACCATGCAACCCAAAGTCCTTGCATCTGACTACTTCCGTCATCTGGTTTATATACTCATCTGTCTGTCTGTCTGTCTGTTCTGCTCTGCTCTGCTCTAATGACTCCAGATAGTAGTTGACTAGGGTCAAGTTTACGCCCCAGCCTCACCAAAATTACTGAAACTAGCTAATTGTAACTTTGATTACCTTGCTTCGCTCACATTTTCCTTGAAAACCAAAACAGGCTCTTGTCACTCTTGTCTTCCCTGCTTCCTCCTGACCAGCCAGAGTTTCCTCCTATGGCCCAACATGGCCTGCTGGAACCCCTGTAGTGAAGAATCTGTAATAATGAAATACTTTCTCCACGACTGTCACGTCTGTATGTGCACATCACACATAATACTAGAATCCAATTACTCTTAGCATTTTTAACTCTTTTTATTTGTATGTTCATGTACATGATTATATGTGTGCTGGTATGTGTACACATGTCCCTTGTGTGGGGGGAAGTCAGAGGTTGATATTGGATGCCTTCCTCAATTACTCTACACATTTGAAACAGAATCTCTCCCTGAACCTGGAGCTCATCAATTCAGTTAGATAGGGTTGGTCATCAAGTCCCATAGATCCTCCTTGTCTCTGCTTCAGTATTAATTTTTTTTTTTTGTTTTTCGAGACAGGGTTTCTCTGTGGTTTTGGAGCCTGCGCTGGAACTAGCTCTTGTAGACCAGGCTGGTTTCGAACTCACAAAGATCCGCCTGCCTCTGCCTCCTGAGTGCTGGGATTAAAGGCGTGTGCCACCACCACCCGGCCTTCAGTATTAATTTTTGAGGTAGCAAAGGCTTCTCAATATGAGAATATTGACACAAATGCCTTAAGAAAGTGAAGAAAATAGTTTTGAGACAGAAAAACAAGAAGACACAGGAAGGTCTCTCCAATCTGTTGTCCTAGAGCTGAGTAAGAACTCAGCTGCACAGAAGCAATAAGAGGAAGGCGAGCAAGGACTGTGGCTGGGAAGGGAAACCCACTATAGGAGCGCTCTGACCTGGCCCTGAAGAGGAAGGTGCGTGGCAGCGGCTCGGCTTCTCATGTCTCACATGTATTTACTTATTGGTGTGTGTGTGTGAGGGGGGTGACTATGGAAGTCGGGGGACAATTTGCGAGTGTCAGTTTTCTCTCCTACCATGTGAGTTCCAGAAACCCAGAAATTGATTTTAGGCTCGTTGGCAAAATGCCTTTCCCACTGGACTATCTCAACCGTCCAACTTCCACTTTGTATCCAGAACTCTAAGTTGGAAGCCACCATATAAAATGGGGGGGGGTAGGCAAACAAAAATAGCACAACTCTCTTTTTAAGTCTCTCTATTCAAGATCTTCTAGAGATTACAAACAAACCCCCGCTTCAGAGACGGTGGAAAAGCAAGGCCACTTGCGTGGTTCACACTCTCTGCCTCAGACATTCCTTTGAGAGCATGGGAACTGCAGTGGGCAAAGGCTGGCCTGGCCCACTTTTCTTCCTACTCTCACTGTCTGAGCTCTTCTCTTTTCCTACTTGAAGGACTGCAAATTCTTTTCCTCAATCATGTATTTGACAGATTTATTTTGGTTTCTTTCCCTGGCAAAGCATTGTTTAGTTGCAAAAGTCCACTACTGTATTTTCATAGTTTTCTCTTATTATCACGAGCTTCTCTTTCCCAAACCTTCCCAGGAGTTGTACTTCAGCACTAAAATTGTAAGCTTCCCTTAGTATTTGTCAGATGAATTGATGATCTTCCCCGTTCATTCCTGATGATATGTTTCTATAAATATCTCAGAGATGAATTATTTTTTAATCCAGTCTGAGGTCCATTTTATGGTTGTTTGTTTGTTGTTGTCTAGAAAGCCCCATGTCTATGTGGCTTACAGGTCATCGAGAGTACTCCTGCTGGGACACAACACTGTATACTCCCAGACTAAGCTTCCAGGGACCCTCTGTGGTGGCTTCCCATTCCAGCCAAGAGTAACAGAGAGGACAGTGTGGGGCTAGAGTCCAGGGTAGCAAGCATTTGGAGACCGCTCCTCCATTCATTGTTACAGCCCGTGTTCAGATCTTTGCTCCTCCCTCTGCCCTCTGCCTGTCAAGGCCTCTACCCACCTGCTGCCATTGTTTGGTCCTCTTTCTTCCCCTCCTCTGCATCAATAACCAGCACTGGAAGACAGAAGGTCCTCCCTGATGGGCCAGTGATTTTAGCGAGGGCCTGCTTAGTCTTGCCAGGTATGAGGTGGCCAGTTAAGTAGAATGTTTTCGAGAGCGGACATTGAAGTTCTCAAACAAAAGTTTTTTTCTGTCAGATGAGGAAAATGTGGACATTAGATTCCTTAGAGACTCAAAGACTCTCTGAATTGCTTTAGGGAAAAAAAAACCCTACTTTCTTTCCTCCATTTCTCTTACTCTCCTTGACTATAACCCCACAGATGCTCATACTGTGGCCCCTGCTCTACTCTGTTCTCTAGGGTGGTTGGAAGGCAGGACTCTAGCTCAAGAGGATTTCTTCTGATGACCCCTGACCTCTCTCTGTACTGGATCTTCAGAGTCTGTCTTGATGAAGTCGTATAAACGGCACTGTACTCCTTAGGCTCTGGGCTGACCCAGATTTTACACATTCTGGTTCGTGGGAGCTCAGAGATCTCAGACAATTCTTTAAAATTTTTCCTCTTAGTCTCTTCACATGTATAATTAGACTGAAGTGTATTCTGCACAGCTTTGTTTTGAGATAAAATAAATAAATATAGAACCTATGACTCCTGCCCAATTCAATGCTGCCTGAACCGTTAGAACCCAGAGGTCCTAAGTTCTCTTTGGTAACCACCTAACTCTATTAACTAAACAAGTATCACATAAAAGAGACCTAGATTGTGATTGGATTTAATTTTTAAAATAAAGCTACTTTTCAGTTAATGAAAACTACTTTAAAGCTCCAAGCATCACATCATATGGCAGAGAACCAGTGTTCAGGAGAATCAACTAAACAAATTGAGAAATATGGCTCAGCAGAAGAGGTTTTATTTGCTAAAAGGCTATTACTTGAAGATTTGTTTTTGTTTTTAAGTAAAGTCTTTAAAAAGAAGGAATTATTTCTTGAAATTTTAAACAGTTTGAAAATAAGATAAATAAGTCTAGTCCAAGTGAGTTTTGCAGAGCTACTGGTAGAAAGAGACTAAGCATTTTACAGAGGAAAGGCAGAAATTTGAACAGTGTAACTATGTGGAGAGTTGTAAGGCTGAAGAGACAGGTCTGGTCTGGTGAACAGTGAGCCCCTCCAGGCATGTCCAATTCTCAGGAACAGTCAGGAACCATGATAGACTTTCTACCCGCAGATTCACTGAGGAGCTGAGAGGTTTGCCATTCTCAGCTTCATTAGACCAGTTCTTCTAAATCCAAAGTTTTCACCAAAACAATCTTGCCTAATGGATGTCTTAGTCTAACTTTATATTTTAATCAATAAACAAATAAAAGGATTCCATGGGGGGGGGGAAACCATGCCTTATTCATCAGTCATTTGTCACTTGCAGGAGTAGGAAAAGCAGTGACAGGGAGGAAGTTTTCAGATTTGAAGTAATTACCTGGTTTTGTGCTAATCTTTGGACAACCCCAGTTTTCAAAGTTGTGTCACCAAGTAGGCAGCATCCTTCCTGATTGGCTTAAAGTAAGAGCGTTGAGTAGCAATGGAATGGCAGGTGTTACTCAAATGTCTTGCAAGTTATTGTTAGTGGAGACATTAAATAATATATCAGAAGACTCTCTCCTTTGTGACTATGAAAATAGAAGCTACCTCACTGTTCACAGCGTTGTATGTGTGATGAGCTCGAGTGTGTCATCACAAGTGTGCCCTTCACCCTTGTCAACTTTGAGTTCTTTCTCATTTCTAATGATAGAGTAGTGCAGGTGTTTTCACTCTGTGCTGATATTTTTCTTGCTTCCCCAACATTTTCTTCCCTGGTATATCATTATGAGATCATGCAGTAACAAGCATTCTTCTGCTCAAATTTATATCAATTAGTTGAAGACAGTAATTCAATTGGATGACCCATTGGATTTTGAAAGACTCAGGACCATGTCAAAGTGACGACCTTTTTCCCTCTCTCTCAGCCAAGAGCAATTTTTTAACAAGGAACACTGGAAAGAAATTCTGGTTTAATAATTAGTTATTGATCATGACCGATGCCATGGTGAATACCATTGAATTAGTCAGGGACCAGGAAATAAAGACATATTTGTCTCTCGTCAAGATCATGTGTATGTTTGGGAATAGGGTGTAAATCAAAGAGTGAGAACATAAGATATCACAATTTTTTTAAAAAAATTATAAGATATCTAATTACATGTGTTTCATTCTTTGTTATGGAGGTTGTTTTTCAATTTCAGAATTGAAAGTAAAACTTGAACCTGCATAGACTGAAAGCTAAATTATCTCAAACAATTATATTACTACAAAGCAATTGAATAGTAAGGTCGTGTTCAAGCACACTCGAGAAGACCAAGGTGAGTTAAGCAGACTTGAAAAACAACATAAACCCTTTGCAACAACACCATGCAAAGTTATTTTGATAAATTAACCCTGCTTTGGCCAGCACTTTTGCTTCATCAAGATACCATTAACCCCTGTGCCCTGAAATGCCCATTAGAAACAATTTGGATACATGCAGAAGGAGACCATAACAATTATAGACAGGAGCTTTAAAAGTATAATTGACTTTTTTCTGAGTGCTAATTTAGGCATCACTTTAGGGCTGAATAAAAATTCCACATATGAGCCACTTAATGGAAGGAGAAACATCACAGAATGGTTTTATTGTATTTTGAAGGGAAAACAAGGAGATATTTGCATTAGTTGCTCAATTTCTTCCTAGAATAGAAAAAAACTGAATATGTACAGCATGGTAACAAGAAAGTCAAGAACTCACAGCTAATTGGAAGATGGGTGCACCCACTCCTTAATGCTTAGAAGAAAAGGTAAACCCTCACAACAACCCACACTTAATGAGGGTTTTTTTTTTTCAGGTAAAATCAGTCAGATTCATAATGAACAGATTGGTATAGAAATTGATTTTGCAATTTAATACACCGGGCGGTGGTGGCACATGCCTTTAATCCCAGCACTCGGGAGGCAGAGGCAGGCGGATCTCTGTGAGTTCGAGACAAGCCTGGTCTACAAGAGCTAGTTCCAGGACAGGCTCCAAAGCTACAGAGAAACCCTGTCTCGAAAAACCAAAA
>JAQHUG010000073.1:3255874-3348925 GCA_028555095.1 Dicrostonyx torquatus
AAGAACTTTAAGTCTTTGAAGAAAGAAATTGAAGAGGATACCAGAAAATGGAAGAATCTCCCATGCTCCTGGATCGGTAGGATCAATATAGTAAAAATTTTAAATAATCTTAAGAATATTTTTAAAAGAATGCAATTTATTGAGGTCTGGTGAAATGCATCAGTTGCCACACAAACATGAGGATGTAAATTTTGGTTTCCCACAACCTTTGGAAATGATGTGCCTGTAACCCTGGTAGTAGAAAAAGCAGACATGGGTGGACTCCTGGAGCCAATTGCCCTGCCAATCCAATCAGTGGCTTCATTTAGTGACAGATGTGTTCTCTCTCACATGAGAATCATAACTTCAGATTTTTAGAGTGGCATGTTTAACTTGGCGAGACCTGAGAGCAGAAAGGGACCATGGTGGTAGATGAATCTTAAGAGAAGTGAGGGAGTGGAACATGTGTACTGTGGAAGGAAAGGAGAGAATACTGGGAGTGGTGATGATTAGAAGGGGAATGGGAATGAAGGATGTGGGAAAAGAAGGGATGGAGGAGAGACTTTACCAGAACTAAAGATGCATGAAGAAGGCAAGTGGAAGCCTACTCCTTTATAAGTTAACTGTAAAATATAATTATCCTAAAAACCGGTACCTGCATGTGTGAATAATGCTAAAACCAGGAATCATGGGTTATCAATAGAAATATGAATACCAGTTGCATGACACTTCCTGAGACATTATTGGTGTCCAAAAACAAAATTGATTTTTTTCTTTATTCTTGATTGTCCACCACAACAGGGTAATAAGACTCTCTAACTGGAAACACAACACACCATGGTGGTAATTCAAAGGGAAATCATGGTGGAGCTGAGCTGGATGCTTCTCCCTCCTATAGTGCTGGATAGTGCTATGCATGGATCTGCGGGGATAAGCCATCAGTAGTCAACCTTGCTATGGGCCTTGCATGCTATAATACCAACCTGCCAAGGAGCACGTGACCACTGTTCCAACAGTGGCAAAACTCCTGTGGAAGTAACCAACTGCTTTCTGA
Source organism: Dicrostonyx torquatus (assembly GCA_028555095.1). Classification (NCBI taxonomy): domain Eukaryota; kingdom Metazoa; phylum Chordata; class Mammalia; order Rodentia; family Cricetidae; genus Dicrostonyx; species Dicrostonyx torquatus. The sequence goes on from JAQHUG010000073.1 coordinate 3,256,908, forward strand.
GTGAATCTTTGTCCTCCTCTGAGGGAAGGGGTTCATGCCTCATGTTGTGTACATAATCAAGTCCGAGACTGCAGTAAAGGGATGAATCAAAGGCTGCAGTTATGTAAGCTAACTTTTTTACTTCTGCTAATATTCTGTCTTATTTCCCTGTTTCTACCCATACACAAGTACTACTCTTAGTCTTGGTCAGAGAAGTTTCTTTTTGTAGCTAATGGTGGTTGATGCAAAGACTTGTGCCTGGTTAAGGTACTGAGACTGTTGAATGATGTGTTCTAAACAGAGAATCAATATTTCCCCATTGAAGACTCAGGAAACATGGAGGACGAGGAGATTAAAAAAATGTTGAAAGGTGAAAAGGCTTAGGCAATGCTGCCTTCTGAGTATCTTCATGGCCATCATGCTCGAGAACTCAAAGAAGTTGTGAGTGCCCACACAGGGCCTGCACGAGACTGGGCCTCTTAACATTCAGTCATGGATAGGGAAGAGGCTTATGTGCCTGGCCTCTCTCTGGGATCAACTAGCATTTGATGGCTGCAAAGGGAAAGAGAGCAACTGTCTTCAGTGGTATAGCCACTCTTGAGTTGCCCATGCTCTAATGGAAGTTGCATAACAGAGTTGCCCACATGGACAGCCCTAGCTAAACTCAGTGGCAAGCAGAACAAAAATAAAAACAATCCAAAATAAATGAAAGTGAGAAGGGAAACTTGTTGGAAGGAGGGGAAGGGTTACAGGGGTGTGAGGAGTATAATGGTTGTGACTAGAATGACTTATATACTCGCATGGTATTTAAATGTGGAAATAGAGAAAGACAGTTGACATGAACCTCTAACCTCTACATACATCTGAGCATACACTCACCTGAGTATTGTAACATGAGGGCCTGCTTGTTGGAGTTTCTGTCCTGCCCAGTTCCCACAGCCGGCAAGTCCCAAAGAAAATCACACAGAGGTCTCCATAAGTTATAAACTGATTGGCCCATTAGCTCAGGCTTCTTACTACCCCTTATAACTTATATTAACCCATGGTTCTTATCTATGTTAGCCAAATGGCTCAATACCTTTTTCAGCAGGGCACATTACATCCTGCTTCTTCTGTGGTCTGGGCAGGACTGCTGAGGGAGCTTCCTGCTTCCCAGAATACTCCTGTTCTCATTGCCCCACCTCTACTTCCTGTCTGGTTGTCCCACCTATACATCCTGCCTGGCTAATGGCCAATCAGCTTTTATTTAAAATATAATTGACAGAATATAGAATTGTCCTACACCACTTCCCCTTCTTTTTTTTAAACAAAGTAAAATAGTCATAATCCAAGATACTTTGTTCTAAACGTGAATATGTAGCTATGGGCCCTCAATAGTAGCACCACGGTTTTATATGTTCAGCAATCCCATTTTCCATGCACTGTTTCAATCGAGCTTCAAGTATTTCTAAAGGGTCCCCACAGCAGAAGCAAGCCCAGGTGCTTACAATCTTGTTGGTCAAGATAAGAATGAGAAACCCTAACACCTGGCTTGCTCTCACAAAGTTCAGCTCTTTCTCTACCACAGAAATTGCAAATCCGAAGAATGGGAAAGATTAGAATGTGACATCAAAGAAAGGACCAACTGGCTAAAAGTCTTCACGATGCTCATTGGTGATGGCATGGCTTCTAGAAGACTTCTGATTCTCCAACTGAAAACGAGTACCTGTTGAAGAAGATCAGCATCCTGGGATTCTCCTTTAGAGTCGGAGCAGCTGTCCTGATCAAGTCCATTGTCCTCTTTTATATCCCAGGCTAACTTTGGAGGTGAAAAATAAATTATTGGCCAATCAGTGGATGCATTAGATGATTGCTCATGTTAATTATATGCTTTTCAAAAAATATCTCAGAATTTGTATGTATATATGAAAGATTTTCTTTGTAATGGCTGTATGTGAAAAGTCCTGGTCTTCAAATGAAGTGAGAGTTCTAGGTTTTGTTTGAAGTTTAATTTTCTGCCTAACCCTGGACATGCCACATCAACCCCCCCGACATTTTTCTCCTATAGAATGTGTGGGGTATGTAAATCCTCACCACCCACACTGTGTCCCCGAGACCAATAGCCATAGCTTCACCCGGGACTTCGCTCGGGAACTCACCATCTACATTGTGTTCCCAAGAACAATAGCCATATCTTCACCGGGGAACTCAGCACCCACACTGTGTACCCGAGACTGATAGTCATAGCTTCACCTGGGAACTTGTTAGAAATGCAGAAACTGGAACCTTCCTCAGTCCTATAGAATCAGGACCTATTTTAATAAGATCTCCAGGGAAGAACCCTGCCTAAAATGCCTTTCAGATTTTTTCTATCCTGTTAAGTGGGAAAAGCAAATTCCTCAAGCTTGAAAGAAGTACACTCAAGACTTCTGGGTTGCGTGAGTGGATCTGTGGAGGAGTGCGTGTGTGCCCACGTGTGTATGTTTACTTATTTTTAAATATTTCACACCTGTACCACACAAGCATCTGGTCCAGGTTCCCAGACCTGTAGGGCACACGTGTTTAGTTCTCCATAGCTCTGTTTTAAACTTCTTCTCAAGTAGCCCAAGAGTGAACAACACAAGCCACACAGCTCTGCTCAATCCTCAATCTTATGTGTTTTCTGCCAGGGTCATAGTGCAGAGAATTCAAACTTCCTTACCATGAGAGCTTAGCTCACATCCAAATCAGCGAAGTACGCAACATAAATAATCTCTCCTGTTTTCCCCCCAGCATCACCTGACCTGTCAAGCCTGTCTTTAGTATCCCTGCACCAAGTTGACAGCTCTCCCCCACCAGCCCCTTCAATATGTGGATCAGTGGGGACACATGCCCCACCCCTGAGAAGATGCACTCATTCAGTAACTGCCGAGGTGCGAGCAGAAGACAAACAATGGAAGACTGTCAAGCCCGACAGCCAGCCCTGGATGTATGAGCGCCGAGCTGACAGCAAGGGCCTCAGAGGGTAAACTGCTTTGCTGGAACTAATTAAACAGATGAAATTATTACATGAATATGCAGATGTTGTTTACATTTTACCATATGGTATTATTTCAGGTAATAACTCGCAGGAGAATCCCTTCCTCTCATCAAGAGGAAATGGGTTGAAACGAAGGCCCCACGTGTCACCTTTCAGTTGCTAGGCAGACACTGATAACGCAGGTTTCCTCTCTGAGTCATGGGGAGTGTTCAGCCTGGATCCCTGTGGTACAGGAAGATGAAGCTGGGGCTGCTCTCTGGAAGGAGTCGGGGAGGGCTGCCTTAGCCAAGCTGGAATGGCTGCAGCTGCTGTAAAATCCACTCTGAGGTCGAAGTGTATCCAACCAGGGATGTGCTGCCATTCAGCAAGTGTCAAGAGCCAACATTGCAGCCTCCGCGGCTGGCATGGCCTGCAAGACTTGGGGCTGTGCCTGTTAGGGCCAAAGCAACTAATTCTTATATTACTGTGCCAGCATCAGACTGTCCAAATGAATGTCTCTCCCTGCCATGGTGGCTCCTTCATAGGAAAAGCACTTGAGCCAGGACATTCTAGCAGTAACTGAGAAAAGCATGGGAAGGCCTACCAAGTACAGCCAAACAGAACCCACCCAACTCGCCCCTCCTTCCCCCTCCTTCCCTCCCTGCCTCAACTGTTGTATTCACACCCAGCCTTTTGGCCAACCACACTCATGTGTGCTAGTCCCACTCCTTCCCTCCCTGCCTCAACTGTTGTATTCACACCAGCCTTTTGGCCAACCACACTCATGTGTGCTAGTCCCTCACTTCTCAGGATCTACAAATCACTGTGCTTTATAGATTGCGTTCCTAAATTTTCCCCACATGGTTTCCTGCTGCCTCACTCCCAGTGCACCCTGCCCAGGCCGTCTGTGTGTGGAACTGGTAACGCCCATACCACTGGTCTCCTTCTCTTATTCTCTGATGCCCTTCCTCCATTGTTAGGGCATTTCTCAAATTCATATCTGATGGGGCCTCTGCCTTCCTTCCAGAAAGCCAAATGCTTATCACAACTTTCAGTGCCAGTCAAACCCTCCAGACTGCCCAGGGTGTGGTCCTATCCCATATGCCTTACATCCTACACTCATTCCCAAAGTTTTCTCTAGATTTCATGTGTTAATCATCCCAACACATGTGTCTTTCCTTCCTCCCTTCTTCCTTCCATCTATTTCTCCCTTCCTTCCTTCTTTGTTTCTTCTCTAGTTCTTCTTCCTTTTTCTACTAAGAACTAATCATACTTTAAAGTTTATATTGTGTTTGTTGAAATGATTATGCTATATAATAATATGATATAACATATTATTATTATTACCTCTCCTCTACCCCCAACAAAGCCTTGAATTATCTATTTCTTTGTCATAGTCTATACCTTCCTCCAGACTTATAAGAAACACAGACAAACCACACACTGCACACATGTGCAGTCAGTCATTTTCATACACAAGAGTCTCACCCTTACTTGCACTACTCTGCAAGTGACTCTTGCCCCCTTACAGTATCACAGGTACTATCTAGTGCAACAGCAGAAGGCTAGCAACACTGCAGAATGTCCCATGATGTACATCAACTACAGTTTCCTGAAGCGTCGCTTTTCTATCACCCACCCAACATTCAAATGCTTTCTCTTCTGTTTTTGTTTTGATTCTTTTTTTTTTTTGGCAAGTGAAAATATGTGACTACAAAATTCCTGTTTATAAATCCCAACAGACTGATGTCTTTTTGGTAGACAACTATTAGGTTTAAAGAACCATGTGCTTTTAAAGTTTTCATCTATATATCAGAGAAGACTTCCAGTGTTTTCTTTCCAAATCTGGCTCATTTTACATATCACCATAATCTACAGTTGAATCTATTTTATTTCAAATGTCAATTTCATTTTTCATGACAGCTGCACAAAATTTTCTTTATACGTGCCATATTAATTTTATTTCCCTTTGATAAAAATAACTATATATTTTTCAATTCAATATAATGTTTTAATATACTATGTAAGGATCTAATTAGGACAACCCACATCTTCATCACCTCTATCATTTTTTATTTCTTATCTAAACCTGTCTAGCTATTTTTGCAATATGCATGTTTTAATCACTCTATCTGTTTTCAGTTAATGCTATGCCAAGTTGTTCTTCAGTTGGCTACCAAGGAACTTTTTAAAAAGTGAATAATTATCACTTTTATGCTAGGATATTTCAAATCTAAATGTACACACAGATCACTGGAGGGTCTCTCTAACATACAGAGTCTGTTTTAGATGATATGGTAGATATGTTTGTGATCTAACAATGACTTCATACCTGTTAGCCCAAGGGCATTGTGTATTTAAACTGTACAGATGTTTACAAATACCTTTCCATAAAGACTGTAGTGGTCCATGTTTGCATCAAGGATATATGAGAGTGGTTTGCCCAGGTCTTTCAAGATGCTGTACTACAATTTCTATTATTTCTGTTTCTGTTTTCATGTCACAAGCAAGAGCCACACAAAGCACTCTATTTCCATTCCCAGATCCTCGCTCGGATGTGAGCTTGTGTCAGTTGTATTTGTTGTTGTGCCTTAGAATTTCTTCATTCCTACATGCTATTGCCCTCTTCTCGCTTTTCTATTCAAATTTTTGTGGCTCTTACAGACTTGTGGGACACATCTGATGACAATAGAGCTGAGCACCTTTGTCAGATTTCCCTTAGAGTTTCTACGCTCTCAAGTCAAGACAAGTCCTCTTCTTGCCTTGAAATAGCTAATAATTTTTTATAAATGTTTAAATAGCTTATTTTTATATGTCTTTTTTACGAATTTGTTTTCAATATTTATTCTTACACAAGTACCTCAAAATCCTTCCACCATACTTTTTACTTATCTTCCAAAATAACTATCTGGCATTGAAGTTATAATTAAATCAGACTCATTAACTTGAAAAGTTCAGTATTCTATAATGTTATATAATAAAAATACTATTATGTGTCATGCTTCTGACTTTTGGTAAAAATTTAAAGTATTCATTAGTTAAATTTATGATTTCTTGTTACTTTTTTCTTAGAATTATACTTTCTATGGTATTATCACAAATTGACTTTGGACACATTATTTTAATTATTGAAGGTGTGTATATCTCTCTCTGTCTCTGAGTGTGTCTATCTGTCTGTGTGTGTATCTGTGTGAGATACACGCAGTGCATACAGAGACCATATGAGGCCAGAGAAAAATATGGCCTTTTAGTTGTAGGCTGTGGGGAGCTTTCTGACACCTGTGCTAGGAACCAAGCTCAAATTCTCTGCAATAACAGTCCATGCTCATAGCTACTGAGCCGTCTCTCTGGACCCGAGAGCATAGTTATTTCAATCTTTCTTCTTTAAACTATTATTCACATGATTCAAAAGCCAAAATATTCATATAGCCTTGTTAACTATATGATTTTTACTAATGCCAATAGGTTTTAGTGGGTTTTAAAGATTGTCAAAATGATGACAATGTCTTCTACTAATGAAATCAATTTCTTCCTTCTTTTCCAATAATTAACTTGGTAACTTCTATTTTTATTTCTTTATCTAAAATCTCCAAAAATGTTGTTACAGTTTCATTGGCAATCAATGGGAAAAAAATCTAAATACTATAAAATAATTTCTTCATTTTATCGTATTTGTTTTATTATTGACTTGCAGACACATATTTATATCATCTTTAAATAGATTTTATAGTAAGTATTTCAATAGAAATAGCTAAATTTTAGAAATTTCATTTTTGAAATGTATTGGTTAAATCATATTGATATGATTAATTATGCTGATAAAAGTCCAAAAGTTGAATGCTTTTAAATTTCTCTTTAACATGGTAATTCTTATAAAACTTACCAGATTTAAATATCTAATATTTTCTAGTTTATATTGTAAGCAAAAATTCCACTATCTTTTCAGGCAGTGGTGGTGCACCCCTTTAATCCCAGCACTCTGAAGGCAGAAGCAGGCAGATCTTTGTGTGTCTTAGTCCAGTCTGGTTTACAGAGTGAAGTTCAGGATAGCCAGCGCTACACAGAGAAACCTTGTCTTGAAAAATTAACAGCAACAAAAATCCATTTAAAAATTAGAGTATTTTAACAGTTTTTGGAATTAAAAATTAGCCAGCTCAGAAATCTGAACTAACTGAGTAATTTTGATGAAGATTAGTCTAAAGTCTTGCTCCTCAAGTGTGGAGCTCAGCAGAAATGAACCTCACTTTTGAATGTACTAAAACTGCAAATCCAATGGAGAAATATCACAATTTCCCTGGCTCAATGAGTGATTTGCATGTCTGATGAAGGACAGACAGCATTAGTGGAAATAGTACAGTGATTGTCCACTTTTTACAACTCATTGTATCAGTTGCAAAATAATTTGGTACTTACTTAAAACTAGTAGACCAGTTATCTCCCCAGTTTCTCTTGCATATCTATACAATCACTTTCTCAGTGTTTCTTTCTTCATTTTTTTCCAATGCGGGGTTTTTCTGTAGCTTTGAAGCCTGTCCTGGAACTCGCTCTGTAGGCCAGAGTAGCCTTGAACTCACAGAGATCTGTCTGTCTCTGCCTGCTGAGAGCTAGGATCAAAAGCATGCGCCACCACTGCCCCTTTTCTCGGTGTATCTTAAATCACATCTGAGTCTTGTATTTTGCTTGATTACTTAAGTTCTTTTTCATTCTGCCACAAAATACAACAAGTGTCTGTGGATAATAAGTTCTCCACCTATAGGAAACTCTCCTGATATCTATGGCCTCATGCCTGGGCCAACCATTTGCTGCTTTGACACCCTCTTCTGATATCACAATTTATTTTGCTGTGATCTCTTATGTACTATGTTTTACTACTGACAGATTATCAAATCCAGGACAGAAAACACTACATTATGAATACTTGTCTTTGTATTCTTGGCATCAATCAAAATGTTCAACACATAGTAAGCATTTAAGAAATATCCTAGGTGACAGCTGGATGGATAGATGCATGGGGTGTAACTGGAGGATTCTTACTGGGATGGCTAGCATGTAATTATCCTTATATAACCCTTAAACATTTAATAGTTCTTGGCATTCCACATCATTCCTAGAATATGGAAGATGCATGTATCACCTTGAACAACATCATGCAGTTTATAAACTGTAAGGTAGTGAAATAATGGTACTGTCAAGACGCTATGTAAAATTACATAGTCCTACCCACATTCTAAGAACCTATGTATGCTGTAACCTGCTTAGTTATACAGTTTGGGGGATTTTCCAAATTCCCATGTGCTTGCAAGTTTCCAACATACTTCTAAAAATCCCCTGGGACAGGAAATCATTACATAAAAGAATGTATTATATTTTGGAATCACACATGTACAAGTTAATTTGGGACTTAGTAAACAAAGACATCCAATCAAATGTCAATATAAAATAAGAATGCATCTTTTGGCCATTCGTACTTCTTCTGTTGAGAATTCTCTGTTCAGATCATTACTCCATTTTTAATTGGGTAATTTAGAATTTTTTTGTCTAGTTTCTTGAGTTCTTTGTATATTTTGGAGATCAGGCCTTTATCTGATGTGGGGTTAGTGAAGATCTTCTCCCATTCAGTAGGATGCCTTTTTGTCTTAATGACTGTGTCCCTTGCTTTACAGAAGCTTCTCAGTTTCAGGAGGTCCCATTTATTTATTGTTGCTCTTATTGTCTGTGCCACTGGGGTTTTACATAGGAAGTGATCACCTGTGCCCATGTATTGCAGGCTACTTCCCACTTTTTCTTCTATGAGGTTCAGTGTGGTCGTATTTATATTGAGGTCTTTAATCCATTTGGACTTGAGTTTTGTGCATGGTGATAGATAAGGGTCTATTTTCATTCTCCTACAGGTTGACATCCAGCTATGCCAGCACCATTTGTTAAAGATACTTTCATTCTTCCATTGCATAGTTTTAGCTTCTTTGTCAAATATTAGGTGTTCATAGGTTTGTGGATTAATATCCGGGTCTTCGATTTGATTCCATTGGTCAGTGTCTCTGTTTTTATGCCAATACCAAGCTGTTTTCAATACTGTGGCTCTGTAATAGAGTTTGAAGTCAGGGATGGTAATGCCTCCCGAAGTTCCTTTATTGTATAGGATTGTTTTGGCTATCCTGGGCTTTTTGTTTTTCCATATAAACTTAGTTATTGTCCTCTCAATGTCCATAAAAAATTTTGTTGGGATTTTGATGGGGATTGCATTGAATCTATAGATTACCTTTGGTAGTATTGCCATTTTTACTATATTGATCCTACCAATCCAGGAGCATGGGAGATCCTTCCATTTTCTGGTATCCTCTTTGATTTCTTTCTTCAAGGACTTAAAGTTCTTGTCAAATAGTTCTTTTACTTCCTTGGTTAGTGTTACCCCAAGATACTTTATGCTATTTGTGGCTATTGTGAAAGGTGATGTTTCTCTGATTTCCCTCTCAGCTGGAGATACTCCTTCAACGCTAAAAAGCAGGTGCTTGGTAGTTTATCAGGTATGAAAACCTATGTATGTGAAACCCAAGGGTTTTGCATAAGTGAAGTTAGTTGTGTTCTCTTTACAGGGAGGCGAGTGATGAGATTCTGTAATAATCAAATTCTCTACCTTCGGTGGGACCCGAACTCTTTTATAGAGATTTGTAGTTGGAAAATCGACCCTGCAATAGCCAATTATCCCCAGTGTGTCTGCTTGGCGATCAAGCAGGGAAATTCATGTGCTATCGCTTATCTATTTCCACACACCTACGTTCCTTTTGAGAAAATTGCCGAAGACTCACCAGGTCTTAAAATAAAAATAGTGACGTGAGATTAAAGTAGGATTGGAATTTAAATCCCCAATCCTCAGATAACTGATGAAAATAGAAACTGTCCTCTCTTTGCTGCCTAAGATAAAATGCAGACACGCCCACCTAGCTGCTGATGCATGCCCAGCCGAATATGGAAGCTGTGTAGCAGAGATGTTTGTGCACCTGACAGATACGGTGTTCTCTGCAGCGTCGCTAGGTAAACTTTTGTTCCGAATGTAAAGCCCTTACAGCTCATGACTTTAGATGACAATTTCTCAGTGGCATATTTGAGAGCTTATCTAATGGAAGCCCCAAAGCTTATTTATGGAAAGACACTTGTTTAAGGCAATGGATATTAGCAACTCACTGTCTCTGGAAGGGATTGTTTGTATCAGATTCTGATCGGCTTGGTGCGATAATTTTTTAGAAAGCAGGCCCTTTCCATTCCTCACTCGCAATGACTAATTGTAAAAGTTCTATTTTAAGTCAATTGAAATCAGAGAATAAAAGAAATGAGCCCAGCTAAATACCTGAATGAGGCTGGGAATTCATGCAATACTTCATCCCAGAGCTTATGTGCTATCAAGTCCCTGTGGCCATCTCCACAAAAGAGCAGGCAATCAAACAGTGCATTATGCATTGCTCTGAACTATAGGAAACACCAATTTTCAAACATTATTTTTCCACTGCATTTAATTTTTTAAAATTTTTTAGCTGTATGGGTGTTTTGCCAGCATGTATGTCTGTATACCAATGTATGTCTGGTGCCCAAAGAGGTCAGAAGTAGGTGTCAGGTTCCCAGGAACCCAAGTTAGAAATGGTTGTAAACCACCACGTGAATGCTAGGCCTCCAACACAGATCTTCTGGAAGAGTAGTTAGTGCTCCTGATGACTGAATCATCTCCCAGGCCCCTGTAATGAATTTTGTTTAATTTGCAATGCTTTTACAAATTTATGCAACAGCATGTAGCATTTCAACAAAAGTTTATGTATGTGACTCCCAACTTTAAATATCAACTTGATACAACCTAACACCACCTAGGAAGAAAGTATCCGTGAGCAGTCAATAGGCTTTAGGGTTGGCCTGTGAGCATGTCTGTGGGCACTGTCTTAATTAAGCTAATTGATGAAGGATAATCCAGTTCACTGTGGGGGGTGCTTTTTCTATACAGGGTTTCAGGAGTTGCATGAGAGTAGATCAATCTAGCTGAGTTTAAACTGGTGAGCAAGTGAGTATGTGTGTATTCATTTCTCTCTGCTCTTAACTGAGAGTGTGACATGATTAGCTGTTTCAAGTTCTTGTTTAGACTCCCCGGACAAGCATGGATGGTAACCTGGCATTGTAAACGGAAATAAACTTTTTCTCCCTAAGTTGACTTTCGTGTGGGGTATTTTATCACAGCAACAGAAATGAAACTAGGTCAATGCGCAATGATTGTATCAGGGTGATTGGCACATCCATCACCTCGGTCCGTTTTCATTTCTTAGTTTGTCAAACACTCAAAGCCAACTTCCGTGGCTAGCCTGGAATACCCAATTCATTGTTGTCAACAGAGTTATTCTTCTGTTAAATGCCATTCTTGAGAGCCAACTCTACCCCTGTATCCATTATCTATGCTCACAGAATTGTTCCTCCCCACATTCCCTCCCAAGGCTCTGGTCACCACAGCTTGGCTCTACTTCTTCGAAATCCACTTTATCTTCCACATATGAGTGAGAACGTGAAGTGTTCGTCTTGACTTGTGTCACTTAACATTGTGTCTGCCAGTTCATGCGCACGTTGTTGTCAAAGATAGCATTTGTCCCTTCTTAAAACTGGAGAGATCCCAGTTACACACATGGAACTGGATTGTTCTTTGTAAGGACCGTTTTGAACTGTAAGGGTCCACAGGTTCCGTCTGAATTCTAAGCAGAGTCTCAATTAAGTTCAACAAGCAGCATGTGTTCCTCCTCTTTTTTGTTTGTTTGTTTGTTTGTTTTTCAAGACAGGGTTTCTCTGTGGCTTTGGAGCCTGTCCTGGAACTAGCTCTTGTAGATCAGGCTGGTCTCGAACTCACAGAGATCCGCCTGCCTCTGCCTCCCGAGTACTGTGATTAAAGGCATGCGCCACCACCACCCGGCTGTGTTCCTCCTCTTTAACACTGAGTTGTCCACTGTCCCTTCCGACCAAGTATGGTCATATCAGCATGGAGCAAGCAAAGGTGTGAGTTACATCTATTATATATAGCCCATGGGATGGTCTCTTATAAAATGCTCCTCATGTGCTTTATATTATGTGAGTTATATTATGCTGCTGGTTTTCTGCATTAATTATTTGGAAATATCATATTGAAAGAAGGCTCTGGTTTTTACCAACACATAGAGGAAAACAGCCAAAATCAGTACAAAAGCAGGTAAGCATGCTGTATCTTTTTTTTTTTTTTTGGCACCTGGGCAAAATGTTCCGTAAAAGCAAATTGAATACTCCTCCATTCTCACATAGGTTCAGTTAGGATTTAGAGGAGTACAGATTTTTATTTTGACACACTGAGGATTAAATTACCCCCACCTCCTGGTCATGAGCATACAGGTTTCAGACCACAAGGGCAGATAAACCCATTCTTTCAACGGCAAGTCAAGCTTTGAAATAAGTCACAACAGAGACTGTATTTTTCTCCTGGAAGCTAGAACTGGAGCAAATCTTCTTTAGAACATTTCTAGACATAATGTTGAGTGTTATATTATGGCCAGAAAAGTTTTATCTGAGAATTCTCCAGATGTTTGCAAACTAAAAATGAAATAAGTGTGGTGCAGGAGACTTGTCTGTTCAAGTTTTAAATAAATGCTGATTGGCCAGGTAGGAAGTATAGGTGGGTCAACCAGACAGGAAGTAGAGGCAGGGCGAGGAGAAAGTCTGGGAAGCAGGAAGCTTCCCTGGCATTCCTGCGCAGACCACCAAGGAAGCAGCATGTGTCCCTGTCCCAGCTGAGAAAAGGCACTGGCTATGTGCCTGGCATGGATGGGAACAATGGGTTAATATAAGTAATGGGAACTGGTAGAAAGACTGAGCCAATGGGCCAACCAGTGTATAACTTAATATAGACTCTCTGTGTGACTTTCTTTGGGGCTTGCCTGCTGTGGGGTACCGGGTGGGACAGAAACCCCAATGAGCAAGCAGGACCCTCATGTTACATAAGTGAATGAATCTGTTTGTCCTTCTAATACCCAAACTAACTTTTCCAGCCAAAGTTCTCATTTCCTCAGAACTATGTGTAAGAGATATGGCTTGGTGACTCCTACTAACAGGTGCTGTAGGCACAGAGTTCTCCAAGGGCAACTGAACTAAGCTGCTACAGGACCATGTAGGCAGAGCAGGGCATTCCATTCTCCTTTCAGAGTTCAGGGCATAGTTTAGACACAGTCTCCAAACTACTGTTTCTCAGTCTTTCTTCAGCATTTTCTTTTAACTCTCCTCAGGATGGTACTCCTCAGCTGCATTTTTCAGGTCAGTTTGGTGGGTTGCCCACTGTAGCAGCTTTCTTTGGGGCCACCAACCCGCTCCCAAATCATGACATGGAAACTTACTATTAATTATGAATTCTCAGCCTTATGCTTGTCACACTAGCTCTTATATGATATGGTATTCCCCTCTGCATGCTGTGAATATGTTTTATTACCATTGGTTAAGAAACAGCTGCTTTATCCTATGGTAGAAGAGAATAAAACTAGGTTGGAAGAGATAGAGAAAGAAAGAAAGTGGAGTCAGGCAGATGCCATGTAGTTACTGAAGGAGAAAACTGCTATATCCTTACCAGTAGGCCACAGCCTTGTGGTGATACATAGATTAATATAAATGGATTAATTTAAGGTGTAAGAGTTAGTTAATAAGAAGCCTGAGCTATTGGCCAAACAGTGTTGTAATTAATATAGTTTCTGTGTGAATATTCGGGTCTGGGCAGTCTATGTTTACACTTATTTCTTCTATTAACCTGTTTCTCTTTATCTATGTTTTGTCGTTGGTTTTTTTTTAACTTTCTTTCATTCTGTATGTCCTATTTCATGTTTGACTGGCTGGCAGCTGCCTGGCTGGCTAGCTGGCTGGCTACAGGAGTCTCCCTCTCTTTCTACCTTCTTCTCCTTTCTCTGTCCTCTCTTCTCACTACTTATTCTCTCTGCCTGTCAGCCCCATCTATCCATCGACTGCCTAGCTATTGGCCCTTCAGCTTTTTATTAGACCAACCAATTGTTGTAGGCACACAGGGTGAAAGAGCAGCTCATCTTTACATAATTAAACAAATGCAGCAATCTTTACATTGTTTAGCAAATGTAGCATAAACAAATATAGCACAACTTGCCTAGTTAAAATAATCCATAGAAGCTCACTGATCATTTTTCTCTCCCTTCCCCCTGCCAAAGAGTGACAGGAATAATTAAAAGAGACGTGGCTAAGTATAATTGTGTATGTCTCTAACTTCCACATTCATGAGGCAAAGGTGGGAGGATCACTGTGGGGTTGAGGGCAGAATGACTAACATAGTGAGTTCCAATATACCATCTCCTAGATGAATACATGGTGAGACTGTCTTAGGAAGGAAGATCCCAGCTATACCACTCCTGAGCATATACCCAAAGGACACACTAACATACCACAAGAACACTTGCACAACTGTGTTCATGGTAGCTTTATTTGTAATATCCAGAAACTGGAAATACTCTACATGCCCCTCAGCTGAAGAATGGATAAAGAAAATGTGGTACATTTACACAATTGAGTATTACTCAGCTGTTAAAGAGATTGCGTCAGAAAATTTGCAAATGGGTGGAACTAGAAAAGATCATCCTGAGTGAGATAACTCAGACCCAGAAAGATGAATGTGGCATGTACTCACTCATAAGTGAATATTAACCCTTAAAGTACTAAAGTAAAGGAGAACCATGCTACAACCCACAGATCCAGAGAGGCTAAGTAACAAGGAGGGTTTGAGGAATGATGCATGAATCTCACTGTGACAGGGAAATAGAATTGCCAGTGGAAGGGGGAGGAGACTATAAGAGGGAGTAGGGATGAGAACAATGAGGATCAGGTTGGTGAGAATGGAGGGAGAGAGTACTAGGAGAGACAACTGAAATTTTGAGGCATCTCTGGGGTAAATTAGAAACTTAGAGTGATGGGAACTCCCAGGAATCTATAAAGGTGGCCCTAGCTAAGACTGCTAGCCATAAGGGATCTGGGTCCTGAACTAGTTATCTCCTGTAATGAGGCAAGACTCACAGTGGAGGGACTGGGACCAACCCAGCCACAAACCATTTGACCTACTATTTGTCCTGTCTACACAATGTGCTCGGGTAAAGATGGCACAGAAATTGTGGTAATGACCAGGAAATGACTGGCATAGCTGGAGACCCATACTTTTAGAGGAAGCTCTCTACTGAGGGCCAGGACCTAGAGGTGGGAGACCTCCAAGACCTAGGATGGAACCAAACACAAATGAGAAAAACAAAGTCAATGAAATGACTCCTAATGAAATTCTGCTATACTCATAGATTGGTGCCTAGCCCAAGAGTCATCATCCAGCAACTGATGAAAACAGATGCAGAGACCCACAGCCAAACATTAAGTGGAACTCTGGGATTCCTGAGGAAGAGGGGGAGGAGGGATTTATGACCCAGTGGTGTCAAAGACACCAAAAAACCAATAGAACCAAGAAAGCTAGGCTCATAGAGGTTCATAGAGACTGTATGGACACCCATAGAGCCTGCATAGCACTGACCTAGGCCCTCTGCATATATGTTACAGTTGTGTGACTTGATCTTCATTTGAGACTCCTAACAGGTCTGTCACTGTCTGTGTTGCCTGATTTTGGGACCCATTCTTCCTACTGGATGTCCTCATCCAACCTTAATAGAAAAGAAGGTGTCTAGTCGCACTGCAACTTGATATATGGTGGCTGGCTGATATCCATGGGAGGCCCGCCTCTATCTAACAGATACAGTGGATGGGGTGAGTATGGAGGAATGGGAGGGGAGACTTTGATTTGGATGTAAAAACAAAAGAATAAATAGAAAAACAAACAACAACAAAAGAATAATCTTCAAAAAAACAAAGAAAAAGAAAAGAAATATTTAGAAAAGGAAAGGAGGGGGAGAAAAATAATAACAAAGAAAAAATAATAATAAAATAATAACAAAGAAAAAAGAGAAGGAAGGAGAGAAATGAATGAAGGAAGAGGGCAGAAATAAGAAAAAACAGGAATAGGGACCTTACTTGTGTGTCATTAAGCTCTTTATTTAAGTCGCTGGCACAGAACCAAGTGCAACAGATACTCAGTAAATACTCATTGAATGATTAATAATAATAATAATAATAATAATAATAGTTAACAAAGGCAGATTGAGCAAACACTGAAATGATAGGTACCCAGAAAACCACTAATATACATTGCCAGCCTTGACAATCAGCAAGTGGCAAGTTTTTCAGGCCATCTCATGGTGCAAGGACAGGCTACAGATCACAGATTAATTCATGGAGAAGAAATAAAATAAATAAAATCCTGGAGAGCTGGCTTCTCCACATGCATGAGGTCCTAGGTTTGTACCTCCAGCACCTGTGTGAAAATCAGGGCACTGCAATGTTATGTAACATTTACCTGGAACACTAGTGCATTTAGCCAGTCAGTCTAAGCAATTAATGAGTGCTGGGTTCAGTGAGAGACCCTGTCACAAAATAAAGTGGAGAAATGATTGAAGAAGACACAGGTCATAGGCCTATAGTGCATACAGACACACACACACACACACACACACAAGCTAGCATGCATGCGTACAATCCCAGCACCCCAGTGGCAGAGGCAGAAAGATTACCTCTAATTCAAGGCCGCATAGAACTATATAGCAGGAAGCCACTTATGATTACATCATAAGACTCAGTCATCTCAACAACAACAACCAAAAAAAAAACCAAAAAACAAAACAACAACAACAAAAACCTCACTCAAAACAAAATGGGAATGATTACGTTCTTTTTAGAGATCTGGAAACTAAACCTAAGGCCTTTGCCCAAAGCCACAAAAGTAATGAAGAATTATGTATGTGAGTATCTCAGGAAAGCAGGACTTGAAAAATGAGGTCCAATCCTTTCCTGAATGGGAGTCAAGGGACTACGTATCTGAAGCTTCATGTGGACTCTCCAAACTCTGGCCCCATCCTTCTGGTCTCTCCATCATCTCCTGATCTCATCATATAACTGGAATCCAGCATGGGTGAAAGGCTTCTAGGTCCCCCAGACATAGTGTAGCATCACTCCATACTGCCTGCCAGGAGCTAGAAAGCCTTCTGCATAAGTTATGCATTATAAGTTATATGGGGCAGGAGGCTGAGAAGCAGTCTTCTCTTGGATAGCTGCTCACCCACTCTAGTTGTTATTACCCAACAAGGCTGGGTGAATTTTTGTGAGCACTAATGAAGTCCCTCTCCATGGCCAACATCTAGCTAGACTCCTTAGAGCCCTAGGAAACCTAAGGCTTCAGCATAGCATTTCAGGTCTTGAACAAACACTAATGGGGATCCTAACAGTTTGGGATCACATCCTTGGGTTGATCCTATCCTGTACACCCTTAGAGTAACTGTCACTTCCCTGGGTTGATCCTATTCCTTATGTCCTTAGAATTACTACCTAGGAAAAATATAAGGATGCCAAAATTGTTGCTGAAACTGGAGCCCTACCTCTCAGTCACCAGTGCAAGGTTAGGCACCTCACTTTAATAATCCCAGCTCACCTCCCCCATTTTCTTGCCCTCCCTTCAGAGTGTCCAGTCACTTCTGTGCTAATGAAAGTTAGGTTCAGTTCACTCTCTACCCTATTCACTATTGCAGTTGTTATGACTGATTTAAAAATTCATTCTTAACACTTTAAATAGCTTTGTTTATCTCTGACAATGGTCCAACAATATCCACCTCACTAGGAGAGCTATCATACCTACATATCAAACAACAGGATAAAAACAGATAAACTCATCTATCCCTTTGTCAATGGGAAAGGGGAGGAAGAGAGGCAAGGTCAGATAATAGCTAGAGAGAAATACCTTCCAAATATACCAAGAAGAGGATGGAGGGATGAGGAAGCAAATAGAGAACATGAACCCTTATAAACTCTTAAGTTGGTGCAACATGAACACACATAGGAATGATCCCACATGTAGTCTGGATCCAAAAGATGGGACTGGGAAGGAGGAATCAAGAATTGTGAATGGCAAACAACACAGATGATAAGTGACTTTGTACAACATGCTATGAAATGTGTGGGCAGTAAGCATCCAGGAAAAACATAAGCATAGGTATGCAGTACTATGATTCCATCCCTTGAAGTGTTGTCTGAATCCTGAATTATCTCTTTATGGAAGAAACTTTGACACTGTAATGGCCAGACACCTGGAGTGAGAATCCTAAACCTAAGGTAGCAATCCTCAAGTCAAGTGTTGCTCAGCCTTCATGGAGCAGACTTCCTTCTCCAAGACAGTTTTATTCCTGCTTCCTCTAAGAATATTTGAAGAATTTCATCATCAGTGAATATTTGAAGAATTTCATCATCAGTGGCCTAAGACTGCAACATGCATATCTCCAAAACTCTAAAGTCATTTTTTCTGGGGGCAGGTGGGCAGGGTGGAAACCCGTACAATCTCAGCAACTGTTTTCCTGGTTGATCTGAACTAGATGGATGTTACTACGTGTTGATATTCCCTGTCATCACAGCTGTTGGCAGCAGAGCCACTTTTATTTCTGGGGAGCAGGTACCCCAATAAAACACTGACTTGTAATAAATATATGTTCAGTCACTAATAAGGAGCTAGAATGGAAATGAGGCATTGTACCCATTATTCCCATTAATAGAAACAAGTGTAGTGTTGAATAGAGCATGTAGTACTGGGGACAAGTTCACTTTGCCTCAAACCCTCAGGGAAAAAAATGCAATCTGCATATAGAGATGTGTGAGAGTGTTTTTATGTGGGTAGATGCAGTATACAATCATTCTTGGATAAGCTCTGTGTGTGTGTGTATGTGTGTGTGTGTGTGTGTGTGTGCATTCTATGCACATGTGTGCACATGTATGTAGGAGTCAAAAGACAAACTTGGATGCCATTTCTCAGGTGCCATTCAATTTGTCTCTTGAGACATGGTCTGTTGTAGCAATGAGGCTAGTGGGCCGCATTCCCTGTGCCCAGCTCCCGAACAGCCGCCAGCCACCGGCCTGCTTTTGGTCCTGGCTACCTTATACCCTAAATAATTACACACAAACTGTATTAATTAAATTAATGCCTGGCCCATTAGTTTTAACCTCTTATACATATTAGTTTAACCCATATCTAGTAATCTGTGTATCACCACATGGTCGTGGCTTACCAGGAAGATTCTAATCAAAGTCTATCTTGGGCTGGAGAAACATGGCGTCTGCTCCAGTGCCTTCTCTCTCACAGCCTTCCGTTCTGTCTACTCCACCCACCTAAGGGCTTCCCTATCAAAAGGCTGAGGCAGTTTCTTTATTCAACCAATGAAAGCAACAGAAATACAGAAGGACCCTCCTACACCAGTCTGTCATTGGCCTGAAACTTACCAAGCAACTAGGATGACTGGCAAATAAACCCCAGGGACCCAACTTCTATTTACCTCTCTGGCACTGGGATTACAAGTGTATGCCATCGCAATTCAGGTCATCCTACTTGCAAGGTGAGCACCTTAAACTCACCTATAAGTTTTTACTTTCTTTGAGGATGACTGCAAAACATGGAAATGACAGGTGATATTGGAGTCAAGAGAAACTGGGACCTTTACTAAAGAAGAATATTGCTCTCCACTCTGTGTTCTGGGACCATTTCAGAAGAGCAGACTGTATGAGCCAGAGGTCAGAGAGGACAGGAAAAAACAAACATCTTGCTATTACAGGACCACTGCCCTCATGAACTCAACAGCAGCTGTGACTGCTTGCCTAAGACCTGAACAAGACTAAGCGGTCAGCATTCCAGCACAAAACAGAAAGGAGCTCATGAGTCCTCACCCCGAGCTGAGGAACTATGAACAGGAGGAGAGAGTGGTGTGGGACAATTCTATATTCTGTCAATTATATTTTAAATAAATGATAATTGGTCAATAAGTAGCCAGGCAGGAAGTATAGGCAGGACAACCAGACAGGAAGTAGAGGCGGGGCAAGGAGAACAGGAGTATTCTGGGAAGAAGGAAGCTCTTTCTTCAGTCCTGTCCAGACAGCAAAGAAGCAGGATATGACCTGCCCTGCTGAAAAAGGTACTGAGCCATGTCACTAACAGAGATAAGAATAATGGGCTAATATAAGTTATAAGAGCTAATACAAAGCCTGAGCTAATGGGCCAATCAGTTTATAACTTATGGAGACCTATGTATGATTTTTTGGGGGACTTGCCGGCTGTGGGAACTGGGCAGGACAGAAACCCCAAAAGCAGGCCCTCATGTTATGAGGGGGCCAATTTTCTGTAAGGATGTTGCTCTTAGTAGTTCAACATAGGCAGCACAAATTGAACTCAATGGATTATTTTAAAGAAAAGAATGGATTAATTTGGGATGGGGTCAGCATTTGGTTGAATCCAGGAGGAGTTAAGAAGATGGGTGGGGTGAATATAATCAAAATAAACTGTGGGCATGTATAAAATTCTCAGAATTAATCAAGTACTTAACATTATTTTTAAAATTGACTCTCTTATAATCTGATATTACTTGTAAACTGGAAGCATTTTCAAGTCACAAGCATTTTCAAAATTCTAACAGTCCTCCATTTATTTACTTATACAAACTGCATGTATGTAAAAATCTGTCTGGCGATCACCACAGTTTTAAAAAGTTCATTGTTGTTTCTCTCTCCCCTTGGGTCATATATATATATATGACCCATATATATGGATTGCTGCCCAACGTAGACTTTAAAAGAATATGCAGTTTCATGGGGTGAGTTGCCTATTCTAAGGATGGTAGGATGCTAGCTGCAACTTGGTTCATTTGGATGGCTTAATACTCCTGACTTTACAGTCCAGTGTTTTCCAGCTGGAGTCCCAAATGTGATGCAGAAACCCACTTAATGTCTACATTCAAAGGAAAGATTTCAAGAATGGTCTTTTCTAGATATAGCCAATATTCATCTCATGTAGAAAATCCGGAAACACAGAATCCAACCTGTTCTACATTGCATGAGCCTGCTTATGACAAAAGAGTAAAGAGCCTGTGCCAATTGCGGCCACTGGTGCAAGGGAGATGGCTGTGTTAGGTAGGAAGTGACATCAGGTCCCCTGGCTTCTCGGCAATTGCTCTTCTTATTAATATACCGGCTGTTTTAACATGCATGTGTAGCCAATGCTGTAAGTTACAATTATGGATACTTGATAGAAAAAGAACCTAGTTTGGGGCCATTAAGTACCATTGACCACACAAGTGTAAGACATCTCCAAAATGTGAACAATTTTTCAATTAGTGAAATACCTATTTAGTTCACTTCCTTGGTGAACAAGGACGAGCATTGGATTTTACAAGCTCTTTGTGAATGTGTGTTTAAACTGTTAAAAAAAATTTAGTGGAGGTACTAGTAAGTGCAGACACACACACATGAAACAGCAGGTATGTAGAAGTCAGAGAACAACTCTTGGGTTTTGTTGTTTACTTTGGCCAATGATTCAGGGATCAAACTCAGATCACAGTTGGTGGCAAGCACCCTGACCTATGGAACCACCTCACTTCCCCTTACATATAGTGTAGGAGGAGGGCCTGCTTGTTCATCCCGACAGCCCAGCTAGCTTAACCCTCAAATAATCACACAAAACTGTATTAATTAAATCACTGCTTGGCCCATTAGCTCTAACTTCTTATTGGCTAACACTTACATCTTAGTTTAACCCATTTTTATTAAGCTGTGTATCACCATGTGGCAGTGGCTTACTGGCTAAATTTCGGCAGCATGCCTTATGTCTTACTCTGGCGGCAGATCCATGGCATCTCCCTGACTCTGCTTTTTTCCTCCCAGAATTCAGTTCTATCTTCCCTGCCTACCTAAGTTCTGCCCTATCGACAGGCCAGGGCAGTTTCTTTATTCATTACCCAATGAAAGCTGCACATGGACAGAAGGGCCTCCTACACCACATGTAGATCTTGAAAGTAGCTATAAATTGTATGTTAGGTATAACAGGAGCATTCCAGCCTCTGCAGCAGGATGGAATGTTCGGCATCTTAAGGTGGTGTCTATCACTTGGAACATGCTTCTTAGTCTTCTTAACTCCAGGCACTGGAGCAGTGTTTATACAATAATTAACAGAGAAAACCAGCCCTTATAGAACTTAGAACCTGCACGTAAAGATAAGCAAACCAAGTAGCATTGATAAGGCCCTGAGGTGAGTGTCACACATTGAAATACACATCTCACAGTGAAAACTATCCCCATCTTGAGGGACTGCTGTGTCATCTTTCAGTTGAGATGCTGAGAGAACTCTATTAGTTGGTGGTGTGTGTGTGTGTTCAGACACTGAGGAAAGTGGACACAGCATTCATTGGGCATTCTACTGCCTGTGTTCAGACCCTAGATCTTCCACATCCTGTTCTGTGGACTTGTCCAAGTTACTTAGCTTCTCTGAGACTCTATTTCCACATCAATGAAATGAGAATAACCCAGCATCTACCTCTTGGAGCAGTTATAAAGAATAACTTGTATCATGAGGTTCACCAAGTGCCTAGCACAAACAATAACACCAGCTACTATGTCTCATTTTCCATTAATTAAGCATTTGATGGATGAGTGAATACACAGGCTTTATAGTACTTCTTGTGATCCAAAGAAGGTTAACTGTAATTTAAAATACTTTAGGCACGAGAAAATCAGTCAAAGAATACTTTAAGTTGTTAGATAACATCTTTTCTTTTTGTTGTTTTTTTGTTTGCTTGCTTTGACTTGTGTTGTTCTGAAGATTGAAGATTTCAAAGTTTTTCTTCTGATACAATAGCAATGTCCTGAAGTCTGTCTCCAATGGAGAAGATACATTATGTCAGCCATGACCAACACAATGAAGGAGACATGCTATGGCTGTTTTATTGTACAGATAGAGAAACTGGAGTCTGTACGAGTCTGAGGAACTTACAAGAGGCCCCTTTCTTAAGTGGCAAAACCTGTATTCTAGCTCTGGTGGGCCTGGTCCCTTCATACAATGACTTTGTTGTCCATGGGTAGAAACACTTTACATAAATTAGAGAAGGAACTTGGAAAACACAGCCCAGAAAAGGTTGCTGCAGTGGCAGAGCTAAAATCCTGGCCCTCAGGTTCTACCAGCCACAGCAGCTTGCCTTCCCATGGCCCTGCTTCCTAAGCAAACAGCAGCATCTCTGGGTGCTTTGGCCAGGAATGTTAGGATTTCATTTTCAGGAAATTTGACTCTGTTCTGGAATACACAGACATGGGTCGATTGTAGTTTCATTGCCTTAAGCTTGTTTTCTGCTTTTCAAACTCAGGAGACATGAGATAGCCCTAAACTCGATGCCTCTTGACTGAGTGTCATCTGGCATACCTGGGGAGATGAAACACACATGTCTACTCACCCTGTAAAGGAGTCTGCAACAAAACAAAGTACAAATAGACCATGGTGCATCTTGGTGAACCAGTGAGTTTTACTGGGATTACTTACAGGAATATGGGTGAGGGGTTACTTACAGGAACAGAAATGACTCAGAGACAGCTGCATCACCAAAGCCCATCCCAGCATTGGTTAAAGCTCATAAAATTGGAAACCCGGAGCACGCTGCACGGCCTGATGGCAGCTCAATGGGTTGAAGAGCATCCTTTGCATGACTCAGTTGCCCTGAGCCTCCTCTAGGAACCTCAGTTGGTTTTTAGTTCTTGTAAGTAGTTTGTTAGGTCTCTGCTTGCTTCAGGTAGCTGGCCTTGTTGGACAGTCTTCTCTGCAGCTTGACTTGTCTACGAGTGACTCTCAATGGTCTTTATACTCTCAGAAAGAGGTGTGTTTTGGTGAGTCTGGTCAGGTTTAGGAACTTCCTGGAAGTATTTTGAGGTGTTTACTTCCTGTCTTAACAGCTTCCCTTTAAACTTTCTCCTCCCCTTAGAGCATGCTGCTGTTTTCTTCCTGTAAACATCCTTTCTTAAGAGTGTTCTATTAAAAAGGAAGATTTAGTCTCAGAAGAAGCTGTTACACAATTCTGAGGAAGAAAAAATCGCCTTGTACCTGTAATAAGGTTTAAAAAGTAATAATATGATGCATATGGAGGGAATGATAACCAGAACTTTCTTCATTATTTCATAAGGAAATTCTGATATGCGAAAAACTAAAAAGTACGGCTCTTGTTATCTTTGAATATTATTATATAATTTAAAAAGCAAGACCAAAACTTTTGGAATACAAGAAATGAAGAGAAGGAAGGGAGGGAGGAAGGGAGGGAGGAAGGAAAGAAGGAAGGAAGGAAGAAAGAAAGAAAGAAAGAAAGAAAGAAAGAAAGAAAGAAAGAAAGAAAGAAAGAAAGGGAGGAAGGAAGGAAGGAAGGAAAGAAGGAAAACAATTGTCTGTTGATTATCTGTGGTTTGTCTCTGGCTGGCAATGGAACTATACCAGTGTAAATTTGGGAGAGTCTTTTGAGACATTGTGTCCCCCAAATATAAAGTTGGACCATATCTGGATTTCAGGGCTGCCCAGAGCAAGAAGTAAATTTTAAGAGATTGAATATGAATCACCCATAAATCATTCCTTTCAAATCTGGCCTTTCAAACAAAATTCCACAAACATAGTAGCCATTCCAAAAACATCTATCAACTAAATATTGAAAGAAACCAGCTCTAAGATCAAGGGTTCCACCCAGAACTTAACACTGACAATTTAGGTCAGCTATTCTTTGATCTTAAAATACATGTTTACATATATTTTACTATGAATTAATTAGTGAGTCTGCCTCAAAACAAAAAAAGAAAAAAGAAAGAAACCTTGTACCTAATGGTTTTCTCTAGTGTTGCTATTTATCAGATGCTTCAAGCATTAACAGGAGATATGAATTGGGTTGATAGCAGGTTCGGAAGCATAAAAATATGTTAATGAAGCACAGCTTAAAAGTCTGTAACATTTTGTCATTTCAAATTTTTGAAGTTGATAACATCATGTCATCTTAAATTCTGGAGCACCCTGGGTCCTTCCCTGTGTAGGAAAAGGAATGAAGAAGGTTGCACACACCGGGCCTGCATCTCAAAAGACAAGTCTAACGGCATGTGTGATGTTGCACCTGTAATTATTTTGGGAGTGCAAAATTGGCTACACCCATAATTGCTCCTATAAACAGCTAATTGTAGCTGCTGTTAGCCACTTGTGGGTGTAATTAGCTACTTGCCCTTAATCTTCATGGAATGCCCAATTCTCCCTGTAATTAGCCAATTGTAGATGCTGTTACTTTTGCAAGAGAGAAGAGATGGGATTATTTCCCTTTGAATGTCTAGTCTAAATCTTTAACTTTGAGTCACAATTTATGAAAAGTATGAACAAAAATAATTGGGCTCACAAAATGAATGGGAGGCAGTTTTCCTTTCCCTATCTATATCTTAGAGACCACGCATTCAAAAGACAAGGCCGTGGGCACATCTTCATAATAAAATTTTATTGTGGTCTCTGTATTGTTACCTGAAATTATTATTTAAATTTAAGAATTATATTTCTATTGAAGTTTTGCACAAAACAGTCAGGGTTGCTCAGGTGATTTCATGCGGAAAGCCTGCAACAAAGAGACTAATTTTTTAGGATGATGGAGTTTTGAATGTTAAAAAAAAAAAAAAAAAAAGGCGTGAGTCTGATTCTACCTTGAGTCCGCTCCTGCATCAGCTACTCTGGTTGAACTTGCTGCAAGGTTTGACTTCTGCAGCCTCAGTGCCCTCTCCTGTAGAGGAGTTACAATGACACTGCCACCTCTCCAGGTGGCCTTGAGAGCTGCACAAACAGCGCAGGTACACAAGAGACACTTGATAAATATTTGCTGATCTTAACGCAGCCAGCAAAATTCAGCTCTGTGTGTTCTCTGTGAAGCATAGCATCTCTCACCGTGGTGCTGAAATGTAGCTTTGCTAGTTCCTCAAATACCAGGACAGCGCAGAAAATAAATAAATTTTCTTTTTTCACAACCGTCACCTACTTTCTCGCCTATGGATTTTCAAAACTGTCCTGTTTTTCTCCTCCTACAGGAAAGCATACATGTTTTCAAGGGTACTCTCAAGATGGCATCCTGCTTATAATAAACCTGTCATCTATAATAACTTCTAGATGATAACATATTGCAAATGTAAATACAGATTTGAATCTCTTTTGTATAGTTAAAAAAAAAAGTGCTTGGAATTCTAATCCTTGGAACTGGGGAGGTGATTCAGTGGGTAAAGGACTTGGTGAACAACCATGAGGGTCTGAACCCACATAAACCAAATGCAGCACTGCGTGTCTGATCTCCAGTCCTCCTACTGAGAGTTGGGGGTTGGAGACACGAACGAGAACCCTGGAAACTCTTGGATCAGTAACTTGGCATCAAAATACTAAGCCTACCTCGAACAATGTGGAAACCAAGAAGCAACACTGAGGCTGCATGCTGACCTTTACATGTGCATACGTCATACACATACATACACACAAAAAACAAGAGATAGAAAGAAAATTATAAATCTTAGTCCTGAAATCATCTTCAAGAGTCAAACCTCTCATTTAAAAAGTGAGATGCACATAGAGGGCCATTCAGGGTAACAGGAAGCCTGTCTGCTGAGCACGAGTCCTGGGGCCCAATCCAGTCTGTCGGGGTCAATCTGGGTTTTTTTTTTCAGTCCACTTAATTAGAGAAGGAAAATGTTGAAGTTTTTACCACTCCAGGGATAATTTGAAATATTGCGTTAAGCAGTTAACATTTCTAGTTTGGAGAGGAAGCATTTTCTGGGAGGAAGGTGATATACAACCTGGTTTACATTCATGCACTCACGTGACTAGGAACATGGGGGAGGAGGGAAGGCGCGGGCCGGGAAGAAGTGGAGAGTGGGGGCTGTGAGTAGCGCATGTCCATGTGGAAGTGTGAGTGAGTAATGTTGACATAAAATAGACGGGACGCTTGGGGAGCTTGAAGCAATATCTTTCTCCACTAAACTGCTTTATTACTGCCGAACCTTCCCTCCTGGGCATGCAGTCAGCTGAGACTAGGCCAAATTGGCAGTCATTTTCCTGGAGCCTGGCAGGTCTGTGATCTCTGGGAGTTCCCAGCCGGCATTTCTGCCTCAACCAAACCCTTCCAAGGGTCAGTGACCACCTTGGCACTCGGGCCCCCGTTTGCATGGGCTGGGTCACAAGTCGGGAGCAAATTGAGTTCATAGCTTCAAGTCACACTGTGAGGGAGTTCTCTGCCCCCTGAGGTATTGCGCAGTGCCAACTCTCCCCAAATGCTTTTCTAATCCTCTGCTGTCACAGCATATCAGGCCAGCATCCTTCAGAGTCAGCTAGAAGCGAAGGAGCTCTTTGGTGACCAAGGGGTTAAATTGATAACATATTTTTATTTTGCTTTTAAAAAAAAGCCCTATAATTTGGGGAGATGTGTTGACTGTTGATAAGCAGTCCTGAAATAATAATAGTGGGAGCTGCTTATCACAGGCAGGCAATAGTTCTATGAGCATGTTCTGGTGGACGAAAAAAATGGGAACAAAAATTAATAGTGACAGAGCTGGTAAAAACAAGCCACAAATCCGATACTGAGTCATAAAATACAGACTAACCCAATAAACACATGCTACTGTTATTATATTAATATTGTTAAAAATATCATAACATTTTAAAAATGGAATGGGGGTGGAGGGACACTTTTTTTAGAGATAATTTTTACTCTGTGTAGCTTAAAGGCAGAATTTATCTCTTTTTTTGTACTGAAAATACTAAATCTTTAACTCAAACAGCCCAGTGAAGGACATGGCTTGGTGACAGGATTTAAAGCATTGCCCACATTTCTGTCCTCAAAAGAAAGGGGCGGGAGAGAGCTGGCATTTATTGGGGGTTGTCTCGTATTTGTGACCTCAGTGAGATGTCCAAGTCACATCCCCTGAAAGAGGAATATCTCACACTCCTGAACTGAGGACTGGAACCATTCAGTCAGTCCTCTGAGACACAAGCTGCTAGCTTAGGGCAGGGAACTAAAGTCTAAACTCAAGGCCTGCCCCCCAATCAGGCTGGATCTGATGCCTCAGAAACTCCTGCCCAAGTGTGGAGCCCCGAGTGAGTCAGCAGGGCTGGAGAGGAAGTGGGCAGCTGCAGCCTGAGCAGAGAGCTGGGTGCATCTTACCAGATGGCTGCAAGCCAAGGTCAGCTAACAGTTAGCACTTCCAAGACAGTGGGCATGCCCAAAGAAGCCAGAGTGGTACATTCTAATGTGAAATTTCACTGTTTAAACATTAGGAAAACTGAATCAGGGCATGGTCCATGAATCTCCAAAAACCTACTCCTCAGGCTGAACACCCAGATTTATTCTTTTCTGGAAGAGACACGGTCTCATGTTTATTTCCTGTGCTTTGGGTGTTTTACTTACTTTTGAGACTTTTTGATTAGTGCATGCTCTCTCTTAGTCATCCTTCAGTAAATATCGTCATCACAAGTGCTCTTGACATCACACTATCCTTTTGTGTGTCCTCTCTAAAAATCCCAGATGATGCGTATTAACTACAGGTCATTCGCTGTCAAGTAGAAAAGGAGAACCCAGTCTCCGAGATGTTTAAAAGTGGGTCCTCATCACTACTGCTTGACTTTTAATGTTTAGAAGATTAACAATGAAAAGATACCCTTCTCCTAAGGGAGAAAAGTCTTTAACATTAGTATTTTTAAGTTCACAGAGAAAAAACAAACAAACAAATAAAGCTATGATGTCACTAGAGATGCCGCGTGTTTGTTTGTTTGTTTTTATTGTTTTTTTTTCAGACGCATGCACAAAGCTAGGCACCTTGTACCATGCTCTTTGCTGGGTTCTGGGAGTGAATTTGCTGGAGGCCATCAAAAGGACAAGCTCACACAGGCTGAGTGAAATGCCATGAGTTCGCTAGGCCCCTTCTGTCTTGAATATGGTGATCACAGTGTAAACATGGATGTCTGTGTGAGTCTCAGGAAATGACACACTATTTACCCAAAACCATTTCCTAAAATTTTTAATCTTCTCATGGCCAGCCGTGTTGTAAACAACCCAAATGAGTTCCTCTTGGGCTCTGCATTTTATTTCCACAGCTGCCTTTTCTTTCTGCCCTCTATCCCAGCCCTCTCTCTGTGTGTGATGTGGTTTCAGTCTCGACAAGACATCAGATCTTGACTTAATAGGCAGCAAGGGTAAAACCGCCAGCTCTTCACACACAGGGAACCGGGAGGTACATGCCAGCCTCCTTCCAAGATGTGATAACGTAGTCTAAAGCCAGGCCCAGCCTGTCAGTTCAGGCCTAAAGGGATTTGATTCGGTGTCAGAACCTTTGGCTCAGGGGGTCACTTTCTGTTCTTGCTTTTCTTATAACAAAAGAGGGGAGGGGGCGTTCTGGGGTGAGTGTGGATGTGTGTGAGGGTGGGGAGTCCATGCGCACACGGTTTTTCTCAAGCCCCATGAATTCCTCAGCCGCTGTTTGTTGGGCCCAGGGCCTTTATTTCAGCCTCCCTGCAACATTTTTATTAGACAGAGGCTCTGAAGTAGGCTTGAGACGTGGATTGTGCAACTCAAAATCTTAGGCCTCTCCACAAGCAGGCTGATTGAAATCAGCGCTGTGTCGGGGCCTGTCATATCTCAGAAAAGACATAAAACACACGGAAACATCAATAAGCAACAAGCCCCTGACAGCTCCGAGACATTCCAGCTGACAAGAAGAGAAAGGGGGTGAGGTTAGGGCTCAGGGGGGATATTTAAAATGCCTAACAGCCAGCAGAAGTGTTGGCAGGCTTCAGGGAGGCCAGTGGAAGACAAGATAAAGTCTCTTAGGGTTATCACCTGGTTCGGGGTGGATCCCTCGCAGCCAGGCCACCGGGAGGAGACAATGACACACGCCTTCTCCCCACCCCCCTACCTCTTTATTTTTAAATGTTTCTGCGAATCAAGCTGCATGTATGGTGTTGCCCCGACAACGTGTGTGCAAGAAAAGATTTTAAAATGTAGAAGAAAAAAAAAGATGAAGAAATCTACAAGTTAAACAATTCTGCTTCCAGCTACAATGTACAGAAATCAAAAAAGCTTAACAAGGTGGTTTTTTTTTCTTCATTTAATTTCCTGTACACCAGAAGCTTTTGTTAAAAGATCAGAGATATTGCTATTTATTGAATTTTTAATATGATCTTTATGAAAAGACAGCACACATGTTTGGTTTTCCTTCTCTCTTTCTCTCTCTCTTTTTAAACATGCATGGATATAAAAATCAAAGCCCAAGAATGCTCCGTGGCTGTTTGATTTGGGTGCTTTTACAATACTGGTGAGGTTTCAGCTATAGGATGCTTTAAAATTAAAAAAAGAAAGAAAGAAAGAAAACAGATAAATAGGCCTCTATTCTTTGTCATGGCATTGGTATTTTGATGAAAAAAAATTGCCGTTATCTTTTAACCATTTGAATATTTCGGGCAGCCAGAAGGATTTCAAAAACTGTCCTCCAGTTGGTTCTCAATGATCACCCTCTGGAAGGGAAGTGGAAGTGATCTGAGTTTGAGTTCCCGCTCTGTCATGGCGTGTGTAGGACATGGGTGGGTCCTCAGTGCAGACTCCCACTGCAGTTCGGAAGAAGTTCTTTGCGTTAAGAAGGTTGAAATGCAAGCTTGGGAATTATAAAACGAGCAACTGTGGGTTCTAGAGTCTCAGACAATAGATCAAAGGGAGGCGCTGTTGTGCCTGCTTTAGCACAAGGCTGAGTCTGGCTCTAGCTCTGAAGATTGGTGTTTAGACAAAATGTGTTTTCTCTGAGCTCTTCTCTACCCCAGTAGAAGTCTGGTATCTTGAGCTTACACCTTCCAGTGGAACCAAACTGCAGAAGTGAGGATGCTGTGCTGAGCCCAGGAGTTTGACCGTGTGTCCTGGACTCCACATCACTCTGGGCCCCTCGAGGAAGAGACAACTTTTCCAGGTCCCCTCAGTGTCTTCATCTCCGTTTGTGGCCATTGATTCACTCATTTCTGACTCAATGTTACCTGACTTTTGTACTTAGTGGCTTCAGAAGTTCGGCAGCTTGGCCAGCAGCCGCAGAGTCCAAGCCAGTAGTGGTAGCAAGAAGGGACATGTGTCTGGTTAGCACTTGCGGGGCTGCAGCTGATGCCCCAGGGAAACAAGCCAGGGCCCTGCTGTGCTGTGAGCTTAGCCTGTGTCCCCCAGAGGATCGTTCTCATGGGAGGCATGGTCCTGGGTTGATGCTGTTAGTGGGTGACATCTACTTAGAGGTTTAAGGGTCACAGGGACATGCCCCTGTTACTGCAGGTCCTCTCTGACCGCCCCCCTTGGTGATGCAAACACTTTCACACATATACCTCTGATGCGATGCTCCTAGCCATGACCTGGATCAATGTTTGCTCCACCCATGGACCTCCAAACATGGGGCCAAATAAACTGTTTCTTTTAAAAAGTAAAAAAGGAAGAAAAGTTGCATAAGAAAAACATGAGGGAGTGAAAGATGAAAGGCAATGCGGAGAGAACCCAGCAAACCTGCACCAAGTGAGCTGGTAGGTGGTTTTGTCACTGTCACTCAGCTCCAGGGTTTAGGATTTGGGGTTTGCAGTGTGTGTGTGTGTATGTGTGTGTATGTGTGTGTATGCACACAGTGCATGCATATGTGCATGTGTGCATGGGGTCCGGATATCAAACAATTTTCTTGTTAGATTTTCATACATGCATATGATAACCTTGGTCTCATTTGTCAACTCCATTACCCTTTCTTATCTCTGCTACCCCAGTCCCCATTCTTTTCTTTCCCTTAATCGTCCCCATCAACATCCACGTCATATCTTTTTGTTTTGTTAGATTGTGTGGTACTTGTATTTCTGAATTTGGTTTATTTCACTTAATGTCTCTAGCTCCATTCATTTTCTTACAAGCACCATTTTGTTCTGTGTGGCTCAGTGATATTCCAGTGTGTGTGTGTGTGTGTGTGTGTGTGTGTGTGTGTGTGGATGGATGTGGATATGAGAGATATGAGTATATATGTGTGGGCTGCATTCATCCCATGATTTGGATTTGCACTGGTTTCATAACTTGACTCTCATGATATCAAAATAAACATAGTGGTCCAGGCATCTCTATTACATGCTGCCTTTGAATTTTTGGATATTTACCCAGCAGTGGATTTCAGCTACAGTTTTCAGACCCAGATGAGAATAAGGACACCAGGGGTTGTTGAAGTGTGGCATGAGCTACACATGCTAAGATACCTCCCAAATTATTCAGTGTGCTTCATTTTTTTTCATCATTTTAATGGAACCGATGGAGTCCAGAAGAGAAGGAGAGGAAATTGCTAGTGCAATGTGGCAGAGAGAGTCAGCAACTGCTGCAAGACAAAGATGCCACGCTCAGCCCATTTGTGCTACTGTTTCCCAGTGAGCATGCCTTGTTAAGTCAATACCTTTACCCTGACAAGGTTCCTAGTTACTGCAGGAGCATGCATAGCACCTCCTAGTGCTATAAAAGCCGACCAATACAGTTGAAGCTCGAAGTCTCTGTGTTCTATGATGCATGTACATGGACACGTCAACAACACAGTCTTACCATCAAATTTTAAAAGGTTACCAAGAATATTGCAAGTGTCCTGTAATGACTGAGGGTATCTGTGAGACCTCTCTAACCAAAAACTCCAAAAGACCCATTCCTGACACTGGGAGTGGTTTTTTGTTAGTCTGTGGTGTCTAGTAGGGACATTGTCCTATTACATGGTAACACCATTTAAATGTGTGTGTGTGTGTGTTAGGAAGTTTCTATACAAACTTTTAAAAAGTTCTTTAATGTTGATTATTCCTTTCCACGTTCCTGCTCTATTTTGCCCTCCCACCCCTCTCTCTATTTAGCGCTTCCTTTTCTATGATACACTTTATACACATGCATTCTCTTCCCTCTTTTGAAATCCCACTTTCATGGACCTTTAGAAATTTCCTGACTTTTTTGTGTATTCCAAATGAAGTGGTCATATCTTAAGACTCAAAGCTAATATGTGCAAATGAGAGAAAATGGATGACCACTCCCAAGATGATAGTTTCTAGCTAGATCCACTTACTTGCACATTTCAGAATTTTGTTTTTTCTTAAAAGCTAAATTCGAGCATGAATAATAAAACCCCAGAGACAGATACTGGGGTTCAACCTGAAGATCAGAAAAGCAAAGCAGCCAAGCCACTAGAAAGCCTTTAAGAAATCCTCACACCTAAAGAGAGAGAGAGAGTTCCTGTCTCATTCCAGCTTATATCCCACTCTAGTACTGGGACTAAAAGTGTGTACACTACCGCCCGGCTTCTATGGCGAATTAGTGTGGCTACTGGGGTTGAAGGTATGTGCCATCACTGCCTGGTCTGTATGGCTGTTTTACTCTCTGATCTTCAGGAAAATTTTATTTATTAAAATACAAATGAAATATCACCACACCAAGTAATATCCCATTGTGTACATATACCACATTTTCATTATCTACTCATCAGCTTTCTTCTTTGCCCCAATTTTAATTGAGCTGTTTCCCTGATGCTTAGCTTTTTATATTTTTGCATATTCTCAATACTAACTCTTTGATTTTTTTTAAGTTGCATCTTCATTCAAGTGGTGGTGTTCTTTGATGCACAGGTGCTTTTTAGTTTCATGAGGTCCTGTCTTTCAGTTGTTGATCTTAATGTCTGTGTGCCATTTGTGTCCTGTTTGGAAATGTCTCCCTATATCAGTGAGTTTAAGTGTATTCCCTATTTTCTCCTCCAGCAGATTCAAAGCAGAGTTCTACGTTGAGGTCCTTGGTCCATCTGTGATTGAGTTTTATGCATGCTAGAGACAATGCTCTAGTTCAATTCTTCAAGCAGTTATCGAATATGGAAAGCACCATTTGTTGAAAATGCTGTCTTTTCTCCAGTGTGTATTGTTGTCCTCTTTGTCAAAAGTCGGGTAGTCTTAGAAGGTTGTGCTCATATATGGATCCTCAATTCTATTCTACATTTAAGAAATGCTATTGTATAAAGTGTGCCCATTTTATACCAGATCCATCTAGGGTGGCAATATCTATAGCCATTCTTTTAAAGTTCAGGGTTGTTTTGACTCTCCAGGGTATTTTATGTTTCATTATAAAATTAAAGATTTTGTTTTTAACTTCCATAAAATATTGCATTGTATCATTATTCCAGTGAGATGTAACTAAGAAATGAGTAAATATAGTTATTCTAATACCTGACAGAAGACATAAAGAGGTACATGATCTGCTCATTAAAGGAAAACCCCACCAACAGGATATTACAATTCTAAACATATATGCCAGAAACAGAAAGACACCCAGTTTTATACAAGAAAAATTATTTGATCCAAAATCATAGAGAGGAGTAGCCAACTGATATCTGATTTGATTTAAAACGTATTCCATGAGATGGAATCCATATCAAACACTGCTTGGATGACAATAACCTGAGTCTAGATAGGCCAGGGCCAGGGACCTAGGGTAAAACCAAATACTACTGATCTGTAGGAAAAGTAGCAATAAAATGACTCTTAATGACATTCTGCTATGCCCACAGATCATTACTTTGTCCAACCAAAATCAGAGAAGCATCCTGCACTAGATGGAACCAAATCAGACACTCAGACACTCACAGCAACACATTATGCAGAGAATGAGATCCTTGGCAAGTCCGTCTTAAACAGGATGTGTACATCAAATCTTTCCCCTGAGCACTAAGAGAAAACCCTGTGGAGGAAGAAGCAGAAAGAGTGTAAAAGCCAGAGAGGATGGAGGACACCAAGGAAACAAGGCTTTCTAAATACTGCATGGCTGATGCACGTATGAACTCACAGAAACGTGGCTGCATATACACAGCCTGCACTGTCTGCACCACATGGGATCCTAGAGCTAAGAAAGGAAGTGGGCACACACACACACACACACACACACACACACACAACACCCATACACGCACAACACCTAAGCCAGAAACTAGTATCAATTGATAACCACTTGCAAATTCAAGATGAATTTTTTTCTGAGAGTCTCACTGGGGGAACAAACCTCTCTTAAGACAGGTCCCATGCCAAGCAGTAGAAGGCCAACACTAAAGGATTGAGCAGCATCTTTGGAGGTTCTTGCTCGGACCTAGTTGTGTTGGGACATTATTTTTTATTCTTACAGCTGCTTTGTGTGTATTACGGCTTCTGGGTTTGAGTTCTCATGGGATTCCTGTGTGTGCAAATGGATGTTTCTGTACCCATGTGTCTTCTTGTGCTTTTTCCATGGGATTCCTGTGTGTGCAAATGGGTGTTTCTGTACCCATGTGTGTTTATTGTGCTTTTTCCATGGGATTCCTGTGTGTGCAAATAGGAGTTTCTACACCCACGTGTGTTTATTGTGCTTTTTCCATGGGATTCCTGTGTGTGCAAATGGGTGTTTTTGTACCCATGTGTGCTTCTTGTGCTTTTTCCTTGACTTTTTTCCTTCTGTTTGCCTTGTTCTATTCCAATTTGTTTGGTTTTGTTTCTACATTATTTTATTTGTTATTGTTACTTCTTAAATGCTTATTTGTTTTCTAAAGAGACACAGAATGGGTGTGGATCCACACAGGAGAGGAAATGGAGAGGAACTGGAAGGAGTTGGAGGAGGGAAACCGTAATCAGAATTTATTGTATGAAAAGTCTACTTTCAATAAAAGATAAACAGGAGTTCTAGCACACACAAAAACCATGACTAAAATTAATGAAATAGAAATGGGAAAAATGCAAAAAATTAAAGAAAAATTAAAGTTTGTTTTTGAAAAGATTAAAAAATCTTTAGCCAAATGAAACAAAACAAAGAAAGAATATCCAAATTAATAAAATTAGTGATGAAAAAGGAGACATTACAACAGACACTGTAGAAATCGAGAGTATCATAAGGTAATAATTTAAAAATCTGTATTTCACCAACATGAGAAAATGTAGAAGAAATGGATGAATCTGTAGATATATATGTCCTCCTACTGCTAAATCAAAATGAAATAAACAAGTTCAATTGATCCAGGACATACATCCACTGAGACAGAATCAGTAATTAAAAATCTCTCAACTAAAAATAAGCCCTCAGCCAGATAATGTCAACACAAAATTCTGCTGGACCTTTAAAAATGCCTAATGGTTCTTTGTATGTTTTTTTGTAGTAAGGACTTGCCCTGTCCCCCAAGGTCTATAAGCTCTTGTCCCTCCGTGCTGCTATTACAGGGTAATGAAATCTTACAAGATGGGACTTTGTGTGAGATGTCAGCCATTGGAAGTGGACAATTAAAGAGGATCTTGGAGTTTCTTCTTCTTTGTTTCTTGGTCATTAGATGAACTGTTTTGCTCTGTCATTCATTTGTATTACAATGGGCTCTCTGTTTTTTCTTTGTAAAGAAGGTTTTCAATTTATTAGATTTTTTTAAAATAATACCAATCCAAGTTCCCACTTCCACCCCTCCTCTCATTCCCTCCACACACCCTCCCACCGCACCCCCATCTAATCCTCAGAGAGGGTAAGGCACATTGCCTTGTGGAAGGTCCAAAGCCCTCCCTACTGTATCTGGGCTGAGCAAGGTATCCATCCAAAGATAATAGGATCCCAAAAAGCCAGTACATGCAGTAGGGATAAATCCTGGTGCCACTGCCAGTGGCCCCTCTGTCTGCCCAGCCATGCAACTGTCAACCACATTCAGAGGGACTAGTTTGGTCCTATTCTTGTTCCTTCCCAATCCGGCGGGAGTTGATGAGCTCCTATTAGCTCATGTAAACTGTTTAAGTGGGTGAACCCACCATGGTCTTGACCTCCTTGCTCATATTCTCATTCCTTCCACTCTTCAGATGGACTTTGGGAGCTCAGTCCAGTGCTCCAACGTGGGTCTCTGTCTTTGCGATGGGCTCTCTACCACACACCTACATCAACGGGGTCAATTGACAAGAAGCTAAAATCTCTAAAATTCTGAGTCTAAATAAATTTTTGTTTATTATGGGATGGAAATCATTGTCCTATCTCCTCTGTTCTTACAACAATCCTTGTGAAAAATGTGTACCATCAGTGTGCTTCGGGTACAAGTATCTTCAGAGAAATGACTAAGTTGCTTCCTCAGAAGCCTGTGGGGTGAGTTGTTTGTTTTATTAGAAGTACTCTTGGTCTTTCCATATAGGAATTATGATGATAGCAATCATTCCTAGGGCCAATGTAAGAGTTAAAGCAAGACGACAGGACACTGAAAAACATAAGTAAAGGATTTTCACATGTAAGAATGTATGGGGTCCCACCACTGACCTAAACCTGGTCTCAGAAGTGAAAGCCCTGGCTTCCTTTGTCCTTCCAACCTGATGGCCCCTCATCATTTGGCAGATGAACTACAAATAATATGGAATCTGAATCTCCAAGAGACCAGGAGGTGACACATAAGGAGTCTTCCTACCCTTCCTTCCTTCCTTCCTTCCTTCCTTCCTTCCTTCCTTCCTTCCTTTATTTTTGTGTGTTTGTGTGTCCTTGAGTCTTCTCTGCATGCTCTCTTACTGGTTAGATGGCAACCCAAGTTAAAACCTACCACATACTGAATTACTGATACAAGTTTACACAATGGAAAAATCAAGATATTCATTATCCTTTTGTGCAAATCCTCTAGTTATCAGCTGCTGAACTACTGCTGCTTAAAATGCCTAAAAAACACGTTTAGCCAAATAAAACTACCAGATGAAAGCCTACCATCACACTTAACCAGATATCAGGGCAAAGCCTATCTCATGCTGAAACGTAAGGCCCTTTGTACACAGATTGTCTAAAGGTTTCTAAGTTAGACTCTTGTTATTAATTATTGGACTTGCAGACCCAAGAACAAGACCCAAAGCATGAACCAAAGCATTCTCTGTTTCTGTAGCCTGCTTGCTCTTTTGACATGTAAAGTATCACAAAATAAGCAACTGTTTTAGACAGTCTTCCGTGAGTAATAACTCAGTACACATATGATAAGCTTCACAACTCTGTCAGTGTTTACTATTCAATCTTTCTTTTAAGCATTTAGTGGGCACCTGGTTAGCATGCAGACCGAGTATCTGTGTGTTATCTTGCTGGGTGTTGGGATTTATAGGCCAACTCTCTTTGGATCTGTGACATTTATTAGCACAGAATTTCAATTAAGGGAAAGTATCAGGCAACCAGGGAACTGGTTTGAGTGGGATGCTTTTGACAAAGGCATTCACGTGTAGATGACTCCCTGGAGCTTGTATTGTAGATCAATGAGCAAGTATCTTCTTAGGTTTCTGAACTCAAAAAATAAAAAAATTTTGCAAAAGTCAAATATTTGGTGCTTGATTTTTATCTGTGTTACCACTTTGGAAAAAAAAAAGTCACCTTGGCTATTGCTTTGCAGAAGGCGTAAAAATGGTGACAGGAATAATGTAGAAAGTGCCAGTGTGTCTGCACTGCTCAAGCAATGATTTCAGACTCTGAACATATTGAGTGTCCCCCCCATGATTCTCCATTAAACTATAAACTTTAATGACAATGTCTCACATCTTAAATGTAACTACAACACCCAATACCTTTTCTCGATAAATGTTCAATTTTGTATCATCATGATGGAAGTGTAAATGTGTGTTTTAGTGTGCCAAAAAACATATTCCCTAAAATGGATGGGAATGGATATAAACTCTAGGAGACTCCCAGGCATACTGCTACTACCAATTCAATAATTCCATCACAAGGGAAACTCAAGAAAGAATGATGAACTTAGGCCATGCAAAATCTTCTCTCTTTGGCAAATCTAAGAATTTTTACTCATGTGTATGTCTGTGTCTTCAGATATGCTGCCCTCTACCACAGCTTCAGGGAGTGATCTGAAGTGGGTGGCATTGGATGGGCTTCGATTAGTCTGATGGATGGCACCAATTATGGCAAAAGCAACAGCAGTACAGAAACCTGCTACACTTATTTTATATACAGGAAAAGAGGGGGTAAATTTATTGTATAGAACTGAACAAAGAACGGGATTTATCTAGTCTTAGTACAGATCTCTGCAGAGGAGCATTCTCAAGCTGCAGTCATCCCAGAGGAGGAATCTGGCTGCTTTTGTATTCTGTCTGAGCACTCACACTCTGACCAAGTAGGACATTGCTTGTTCTCTTAGTCTCACCTGGATATGGCTTTGTTGATCCCATGAATCTGAGGCATCAGGGTCCTTGACACGACCGTGTTCATGTCAACAGCATACTTTCACTAAGAGCTTCATCTTCTCTCTATACCTTTGCTCAAAAATTCCTCTACTCCGTACAAGTATATGCCACAAAGTCCAGAAGAGGCCATCAAATCCCCTAGAACTAGGGTTACAAGTAGCTATAAGCAGCCCTAGGAGCTAGGAACCAAACTCAGCTCCTCTGAAAGAGCAGAAAGAGCTCTTAACCACTTAGCCATTTTTCCATATCATGAAATAAAATCTTTTTATAGATAGATAGGTAGAAATATTAAGATACAATTATTTATATATATTTCTTGATATTATATTAAGTTTTTATTCAACATGGAACAGGAACACAATTTAGTAATAAGCATCATGTTTAGTGTGTCAGATGGTTAGACTGGAAGCTTTGATACCTTCTCATTGTCACACTTTCTCCACAAAGGGAAACCAGTATCAGACACACACACACCCGTTACTAATAACAGATGGTCAGTAGGTCTTAGTAATTGTCTTCCCATCTCTCTGTCTTGAAGACTTTGGAGGACACAGAGCATAGTGTGCCCACTATTTGTGACCACTTTCTACCCTTTGGGTGACATTTGATTGGAAAGTTAAGTAACTTCTTTCTACAGCTCAGGGTATTTTGTCAATTTTATATTAAATTAAGCTTAATTTGAAATGAGTGGGGAACACCATAATGTGGAGGTGAGAAGGCTGAAGCTATAGGCTGGACTTGCCTTGGCCTAGAGCAGCATTACTGGTATGGGACCTGAGACTGAGTGACATGACTTTAACCTCCTCAAGCATCAGTTTCTTCACCCACAAACAAGATAATGTTAGTCATTTCAAGGATGAAATAATTCAGGTAAAACCTTTAGCACACAATGAGTATCTGATTCATGGTAACTACTGTTATGATCATGGCTAAATTATATTTTCATTATTGTTGGAATTTTATATCAGATTGTTGCATTTTATATCAGTTCCGTAGATGCTCTTAATTTTGAACATTTTTAACTTCTGTGGGCACATGTTGTCTGTATTTATTTAGAAATTCAATGAAATGATTTGATGCATTATCCAGTGATTGACAATCCAATCACTTCCGTTAGTACCTCCTCCAACTTTTTTTTCTACATTGAGAAATCCTGGGCTCTTAGGGTTACTGTGAAGACAATATAATTTGTTGCAGACTGTAGTTATCCTACTGTGCTCTAGAAATTACATTCTCAAATTCAGGCTCTGAAAAACTGTATTTCTTCTCCTTGTGGTTCTGCTTAGCATTCACCCACGAATACAAGCAACTATCTCAGTCATGGTACATAATACATATAATATATTCCAAGGATCTTATCATTTAAAAGTTAAATATGTTAGGAGTTGGAGAGTTGGCCCAGTGGTTAAGAACATCCACTGTTTACAGAGGAGCTGGGTTTGCTTCACAGCACCCATATGGTGGCTTGCAACTATACACAACCCCAGTTCCAGGGGCTTCCAGGTCTTCTTCAGGTATCCTTTGACACCAGGCACACACATGGTTCATGTACATACATGCAAGAAAACACTCATACATGTATAATAAAATAAATCTTTAAAGAGAAGAAAATAATGCGGCTGAAGAGAGAGCGCAATGAGCATTTGCTGACCTTGCAGAGAACCCAAGTTTGGATTCCAGCACCCACCTGGTAGCTCACAACCATCTGTAACTTCAGCTTCAAGTAATCTGATGCCCTTTTCTGGCTTCCGTGAGCATGAGGCCTGAGAGTTGTGTACAGACACATATGCAGGAGAAACATTCATACACATCAAGTTCAAATAAACCAGTCTTTTTAAGCA
The DNA here is from genome assembly GCA_028555095.1 of Dicrostonyx torquatus. Lineage (NCBI taxonomy): Eukaryota > Metazoa > Chordata > Mammalia > Rodentia > Cricetidae > Dicrostonyx > Dicrostonyx torquatus. Next base: position 3,297,868 of record JAQHUG010000073.1, read on the forward strand.
AAATGTTTACTTTCTGAACTTTGCTGTTTAGACATTCTTAAATTTTGGGTACTCATTTTATTGAATCTTAGATTCCTTAAAATAATACAGTCATGGTTAAAACTATGCTACGAGGATGTACCCTTCCAGTCAGATTACTTATTTCTGAATATCTAAAATAAAATTCCGGTGTGATATTTATATAGAAAGGCTATGCTATTTAAAAAAAGAAAAGAAAGAAATGTTGAATCAAAAAGTATTCAGTGGGTATTGGCTCCAATCTTTACCATATTTTCAAAGCAATTTTTGAAGGAATCAACCTCATACCATTAGTCCAAGCAAACATACAAGTTAAATCTAAAGCCTGTAACCAAGGGCTGTACCTATTACACACAATCAGGAGGACCAGTCACATGTCTGACCTACTTCATACCCAAGAGTATGTTTGATCTGGAGCCTCTGGTTCCTCCTGTTCTGAAAATGAAATGTTCCTGCTGTCTTAGGGAGACAGTCAGTAGTCGTAAAGGAACCTGGAAAGGTGCCTAGCCTAGACACCCCTGGAAAGCACATCACTATGTAAATTTCCACCTTAAAGTCCTTAACAAATCTACATGTTTGTTTATTTCATCATTGTGTATGTGTGCATCTGTGCACATGTGCAAATGCTTGCTTGTGAGTGTATTGTGTGGGGTGCACATACAGTGGTGACAGGTATGTAGAAGTCAGAGGGCAACCTCGGGCTTTGTCGCTACGCTACACTTTGTACTTTGTTTGAGACAGGGTTCCTTTGCCATCACAGAGGCCAGGCTAGCTGGACTACAAACTTCTGGAGACCGCCCTGGCTCTGTCTCCCTTTCTCCACAGGATCCCTGGGATTACAGAACTTTGCACCTCTGTATTCAGTCAGTATGTGTCCTGGGACCTGAACGTAGGTCATCAGGCTTTCATGACAAGTGTTTTTACCCACTGAAGCATCTCCTCAAGCCCCAGCAAATATACCTTTTCAAATCTCTCTTGAAAATTGAAATCATTCAGTTTTCTAATGTTTTGTATTCAATGTAAATTATAGATGTGTTAATAGTATCTAACCTTCAAAAACATTTCTGAGAATGAAATAATATAATATTGGCAAACTATTTACTCCATGCCTGCCCCATCATAAATCCTTTGCAAGTATCTTCTGCTTTTAAATGCTGCCGTCTTGTTCTGAGTCTGAGTACTTAGTTGCAGAGAGTACTAACACATTTGTTTGACTCTTATAAACAACAATACGTTGACATAGAGATTTCTCATTAGTTTGTAAAAGATCAGATAATTTGGAAATGGAGTTAAAGATCTTGTCTAATTATGAATATATGTAAGCTGTTTATAATAGTCTTTAAAAGAGCATGCTAGATTTTGCCCCAGAAGAGTCTCCTCAATTTTCACATAAATATTAAAATTGTGTGAATAAATAAATGTGTGAAAATCAGAGACTGATTCAATGATTGAAATCTGGGTTACAACCCATTTTGCTCATCATGTTGGAATGATTATCAGGCATATAACATGAGCAGCTCATGACTTCCTACAGGATGGGCAGAGTGTGGAATCATAACAGCAGGTTAGCATGGTTTCTTCCCGACCCCTATCAGAAGCACTGTTTATAAACATAGTAAACCACTTAGAATTAAACTTTTAATTCCTCCCTCCCTTTTTAATTAAAGAAGGCTATGAATAAAAGTTTGCATTCATTTATAAGATATTGAAAGCAAGCAACAGGGAAGGAAATATTAGTTGGCTTTTTAATCTGTGCAACCCAGGGGGGAATGTTGATGGTTGTACCGGAAAGGATGGCAATCAAGGAACCCAACAGTCCCAGGAAGACTTCCGCTTAGTTTGTACACCCTCTCATTGACTGTTGTAATTGCTACTTAATTCTTTAATTTAGTCTCTAAACAATGAAGATCCACTCATTAGCTAAAAAGTGCCCATGCAAAATGCCCAAGGACTCATGCTATGGTAAATCCCAAAATGGCAGAATTGAAATGAAGCAGACAACTCATGAAAGGAAGCCATCCTGCAGACAGCCCTGGCCATGCTTAGGACTGTGTCACAGTCATAGGAAGTAAGAGCTAAAATGAGACGTAGATGCCTGAAGGCCAGGTTCGGTGTGTGGACCTACTGTGTGCCTTCTAAGAATATTTGAGAAGATGTCATAATCCCAGCACAGCTTGAGTGTCACCGTGTATGCTTTACTGAAATGGAAGCATCCCTCTCATCCGGTGGAAGAAAGAATATTGCAAAATGTAGTGTACACCACGACATAATGTTACTAAAAAATAGTTTGTTCATGGGAAGGGCTTTGTAAATGCACAAGCTATCCATACTAAGTAGGGTTTTAAGTAACTCTACTGATTTTCTACTTTTCCTACTATGGGAGCACCGAAGGTCTTTGTGTTTTAACACCAAATAGACTTAAATATGGAGAGGAGAAAATGTTCCATTGATGAAGCACCCAGGGCTCTGTGGATTCTTCCTCACACCCACACTGTTTAGGAAGCTCTTGTATTTGTCAAAGCCATGCTTACCGATCACTTTCTACTATATCTTTGTAACAATCAGCACTACTGCAATGAGGTAAAGGGAGGAAAACTGCTTGTTCATATGCCTGAGATTATTAGAACATGTGTTCAAACCCTGTATTAAAAATAGATTCAAGAGCTATTGAATTGATTATTGCTACAAATATTCTCCATCCTATTGGTCCTCATGGACTGGGTTTTCTCTGCCTATTTGTTTCCGAAGTCGCTTATAAAATATCTACTTTAAGGCTTAATATTAATTACATACTTCTTGGTCTATTAGCTCAGGCTTCTTATTAACTAACTCTTACATCTTAAACTAACCCATTTCTATTATTTTATATTTTATCACTAGGCTCATGGTTTGTTACCTCACGTCTTGTTTCTTGGGTGGCTACATGGCATCTGCCTGACACCACCATCTTTCTCCCTGTACTCAGTTTTGTTTTATTGCCTGGCTATATTCTGCCCTGCCATAGCCAAAGAAACTTCTTTATTACCCAAAGATAATAAAACATATTCACAGCATACAGAGGGGAATTCCACACCAGTTGGTCTTGTGCGAACCCATAAAAGTCTCTTTGCAAACCGTTGAATATTGGCTTCTCAAGTAGCTGTGGGCCACACTTACTCACTTTATCCGCACAGCCTTTGTACACAGCAAACAGATTCTAAACCTTAGTGAGCAGGGCAGCCTCAGTGTGACTTTTCATACAAGATAAAAATAAATCTTGTTTTACAAACAATATTTAAGTGATTTTCTACACTCCTCTTCCTCTGATCACGAAGTAGTATTTAGGGAAGGCTATCAAATTCTAAGTAAAACACCTTTCTTTTTTATTATATCAAATGTACCCATTTCTAATTAAAGCCTTCTGTTTTGTAATGAGCCTTTAATTTATTTGCATTTAATTAGTGAGATTTGGGAAAGAATCACATCCACACACCCTTTTCCACTCTTTCCCTTAAAAAAAAATGCCACAAAAATAATTGTTGAGGAAATGGGAAGTCTGAAATCCCGAGTGTCAAAATCATCTGGACTGGATTTTAAAGAAATAGATAAGTCTTTGAAGTTGTTTCAGGGACAGGTTGATACCCAAACCTGAGACACCAACTCTTACAAACTGGCATGGCACACAGTTGACAAGAGAACTTTGCTTCTGCACGCTTATAAAAAAAAAAAAAAGAAAGAAAAAGTATAGCCAAGATCAGTGACATTTAACAGGGCCCTTCGGGAAACTGGCATTGCACAACCTACAGGAAAGGAAGGTGGTGTTGTCATTTGGAGACCAGAGAAGCTGAGGTTGTTAGGAAAATAAAATCTTGTAGGCCTTTTCTTATGACAATGTATTTTAAATACCATCTCCACATTTTTCTTTATTGGCTAGAAGGTATACACATTTCACTTTGCCTGGTTTTTTTCTTCTTAATTTTAATATAAGAATGTCAGAATGCCTGAAATTGCTTTTAATAATGGTCAGAGATTGTCAAGGCACCCTGGCTTTTGGTTTCTTGTTGTGGTCTTGGAATATTGCATATTTTCTGAGATCCATCCACTCTCTCTTTCCCTCCTTCCTCCTCTCCCTCCCTCCCTTCAACCATTTTTCCTTCCCTCCATCCCTCCCTCCATGAGAGGTGAAATCATCTCAGTATTTGTTTCCTCATTTTGATTCTTTGATGTGGCATTATCTTTTCCCCTTGTGACGAACACCCTCTAGGGCACTAATCCCTCCCCTCTGTAACAAAGGAATCTGGACTTTTTTCATTAAAGTCCAGTTCAGCAAAATGCAGCCATCTGTTTGACTCGGTGTCTTAAATGTCACATTGCTTTGATGAGAGAACAGATGCTGAGCCAACAACTGTACCGATAGATTTGGTTGCATACTGAATATCTAACTTCAGGGCTGGGTCCTAGGTAGAACTGGACCAGTTCTATTCCTAATTGATTAAAAAAAAGAGAGAGGGTTTCAGTCATTTTAGCGGTTTTATTAAGTTGGGTCTTAGTTTGCTCTTTTTGAAGATCAGTTCTCCTCTTTGTCTCTCTTCTTTTGTAGCTATTATTTAATTCTGGCTTGAAATAAATGTCTCTACTCCTCCTTCTCCACTCCGTCTCTCCTGAGGACCTAGCCTTCAAGGCGCCCTCTGTTCTCCCAAAACTAAACTTCTGGGTGTTTGATTTTCCCACTCTCATTTCACCCTTTCTCCACGCTGGTGCTGGGACCTGGAAGAATGCCCTCCCTTTCAAGCCTGCCCCTCCCCTGGCTTCGAATCCCACCTCCTGCACAAAGCTCTCTTTATGTGTTCTGTGGTATTGGAGAAGGCTTTGGGGAAGTGCGTAATGAAGGTATTCATGTACGTAGCTGAGGGTGAGAAAATAGAATGGATAATTGGATTTTGAACAAACAGGCTCATTACCTAACTCAAGACACCAAAACATGAAATGAAAGTAAATGCCTGATGTGTCTGTTAATTCTGTAATATATTCCCAATTTTAGAAGGATGGGAGTCAGACATTTTGTTTCTTTTATGTCCAGCCTTTTTCAACAAGGACTTAACAAAACCTCAGTGCAACAATAGCCGTAATCCTCCTGCAGGAGAGGGAGCACAGAAGAAGAATTTTGAGTCAGATAGAATTGAGCACACATTGGAAAAGCTCTGGCTCGCTTCTAGGTAGGAACAGGGCAGCACCTTGAAAGGTCTCTGGATCCACTCAAGGTCAACGATGCACATGCACAAGAACTGAGCAACACTCTGCCCCCTTCGTCCTTGGCTATCGTCAGGAGGTTGCATTTCCTCAGAAGTCATCGTGTAAGTTTAAATTGGTCGTGTGACTTACCTTGCCATCTCTATCTTACTGACAGACACCAAGGCTAACTACTGACCTTCTGGTCAATATTTAAGCTCAGAATTCTTTGCAAGCAAACATGTGTGCTTTGGGAAACATTGCATGAGCTGTTCCGTGTCACTTAGCATGATATAAATGGCTAGGAAGTCCATACGAAACCATAGGAATTGTGTAGGACTTATGTCTTCTCCCCCCTCACCACTTATTTGTATAGTAAGCAAAGCATCATGAAATTGGGGAGAGAATGAGTATCTCAGAGACTGAGCAGATAGTTCACTTGGTAAAGCACTTGCCTTGTAAACACTAGCACCTGCACCTGGTCTCCAAAGCCTACATTTAAATGTCAGGCTTGGGGGCTCATGCATGTGATCAGAGAGTGGGAGAGACAGAGACAAGAAGATCTCTGGAACTCCAAGACCTATGTGGTGAGTTCCAGGCAATGAGAGACCCTGTCTCAAAGATGTGGGGGGCACTCCTGAGAATGGCATCTCAGGTTTTCCTCCAACCTCTACAAAAATGTGTGCAAGCATCTTCACACACAGAAACACACACACACACACACAAACACACACAAACACACATGCATGCACAGACACACGTTAAACTTTAAAAAAAAAAAGTATCTGGCAGGCCGGGCGGTGGTGGCACACGCCTTTAATCCCAGCGCTCGGGAGGCAGAGGCAGGCGGATCTCTGTGAGTTCGAGACCAGCCTGGTCTACAAGAGCTAGTTCCGGGATAGGCTCCAAGCTACAGAGAAACCCTGTCTCGAAAAACCAAAAAAAAAAAAAAAAAAGTATCTGGCCATCACATTTGCTTTCAATATGTATTTTACTAGGTACCATTTGGATAAATGGGAGAACATGTTGAAAAGATAGTATCTGGAAAAGATGTAAGTCACAAGGCAAGAAATGTTACCCAATTGGAAGAGAAGCCAGAGATAGAAAAGATTTTCAGAGGATCACGGTCTTCGTTTTAAATCTAAAGAATTGCAAGATAAGGTATGAGTGGAAGACCTGAGCATAAAGAAAGGATCAACCACTTGTGATATTTTGCTTCTGCTTTAGCAAATAAAGCTTGCCTGAAGATAAGAGGGTGGAGCTAGCCATGCTACTTAGTTGCAGAGGCCAGACAGTGGTGGGACACATCCTTAATCCCAACATTCAGGAGACAGAGGCAGATGGATTGAGTTAAAGACCACCCTAGACTACACAAGGTTGAATCAGTCGAAAAGAGAAACAGAGTCAAGCGGTGGTGGCTCATACCTTTAATACCAGCCCTATGGAGGTGGAAATGGGAAGGGATATGGCTGGACGGAGAGAGTAATATAAGGAGGGGGGAGACAGGAACTCAGGTTCAGTCTGAGGTTTTAGAGAGACAACATTCATTCTATGGACTTGTAGAGACAGAATCTTTTGTCTGAGGATTTTGTAGAGTTTAAAATCTAGTGGATGGCCGCTCTGCTTTTCTGATCTTTCAGCTTTCACCCCCTAATATGTGACTCTGGATTTTTATTATTAAAACCAATTAGAAATAGCACTGCAACCACTAACAAGGACACATACTTGATAGGAGGAAGGAAAAAGCAGCCAGATCTAAAACCCAGGTCTTCTTTGAAGGCATTTGGCATGACAGAGAGCTCATAGAGTCATGAGGACAGCCTGAGATCTGGACTTGAAGGCCTGAATGCAACTGGAGATGGGGGTGGGGCAGGGACAATGGGTGAGGGAGGCTAAAGGCAGCTTCAGGGACATTTGTCCTGTTGAAAGGAGTGTTGCAAAGTCCCAGTCCTCTTTGCTCCTCACACTCCCTTCCATCCTCTGCTGTAGGATCCCAAAAATCTTTTTTTAAAAAATTGTTTTTACTGAACTATATACTTTTGTCCACTCTCTGCCCTTCCTCTCCTCTCACCTTCTACCTTCTCTCATGATCCAGAAGCTCCCAATTTCCTCAGGAGATCTTGTCTTTTTCTACTTCCTATGTATATTAGAATCATGTATGTTTCTCTTAGGGTCCTCACTGTTGTCTAGGTTCTCTGGGAGTGTGAACTGTAGGCTGGTTTTCTTTGCTTTATGTTTAACAGCCACTTATGAGTGAGTATATATGATACTTGTTTTTTTAGGTCTGGGTTACCTCCCTCAATATGATGTTTTCTAGATCCATCCATTTGCCTACAAGTTTTAAGATGTCATTATTTTCTGTTGTATAGTACTCCATTATGTAAATGTTCCACATTTTATGTATCCATTCTTTAGTCAAGGGGCATTTAGATGGTTTTCCAGATTCTGACTATAACAAATGTCGCTGCTATGAACATAGTTGAACACATATCCTTGTGGTATAATTGAGCATCCTTTGGGTATGTACCCAAAAGTGGTATTACTGGGACTTGAAGTAGATTATTTCCTAATTTTCTGAGAAATCACCATACTGACATCCAAAGTTGTTGTACTAGTTTGCACTCCCACCAGCAGTGGAGGAGTGTTCCCTTTACCCCACATCCTCTCCAGCATAAGTTGTCATCAGTGTTTTTATCTTGGCCTTTCTTATAGGAATAAGCTAGAGTCTGATTTGAATTTCTCTGATGGCTAAGGATGCTGAGCATTTCAATAGAATACTTGAGGTCCTAAGCTCTTAGGTAGGCAGAATTAACAGAGTAAAAATGGCAATCTTACCAAAGCAATCTACAGATTCAATGCAATACCCAGCAAAATTCTTCACACATCTCAAAACAACAATACTCAATTTCATATGGAAAAGCAAAACCCAGGATAGCCAGAACAATCCTGTATAATTAAGGAACTTCTAATCCCTGACTTCAAACTCTACTACAGAGCTATAGTACTGAAAACAGCCTGGTATTAACATTTAAAAAGATAGGAGGATCAATTTGGAAAAGAAGAAGTCAAACTCTCACTATTTGTTGATGATATGGTAGCTTATATAAGTGACCCCAAATATTCTACAAAGGAACATCTACAACTCATAAAGACCTTCAGAAATGTAGCAAGATACAAGATTAACTAAAAACAAACAAACAACAAGTGAATCAAAGACCCAGATATCAATCCACACACCTATAAACATCTGATTTTTTACAAAGAAGCAAAAAATATAAAATCGGAAACAAGCATATTCAACAAATGGTGCTGGCATAATTGGATATCAACATGTAGAAGAATGAAAACAGATCCATATCTGTTGTCTTGCACAAAACTAAAGTCCAAGTGGATCAAAGACCTCAACATAAAACCAATCACACTGAACCTCATAGGAGAAAAAGTGGGAAGTACACTTGAATGCATTGGCACAGAAGGCCACTTCCTAAATATAAACCCAGTAGCACAGACACTGAGAGCAATAATGAATAAATGGGACCTCCTGAAACTGAGAAGCTCCTGTAATAGCAAAGAACATGGAAACAAGACAAAACGACAGCCTACAGAATGAGAAAAGGTCTTCACCAACCCCACATCGGATAGAGGACTAATGTCCAAAATGTACAAAGAACTCAAGAAATTGGGCTTACAAAAAAAAAATAACCTAATAGAATAAATAGGGTACCGACCTATGCTGAGTTCTCTGGCAGAAAAGGGGTGGGGCCAGAATCGGACCTGCTGGACTTTCCCTGGGGCTGAGCAGGATGGTGAATGTTGGCAACACAGACTTCCCCCTGGCCACTGGGGAGAAACACACCCACTGAGTCAGGAGTCTGTCAAAGCTTGATCTTCTTTAATTGCATCAGACAGGAACTTACATAGGCTGAGATAGGGAATAGGAAGCCTGGAATGTGTAGAGGCAGAGCAAGGAACAAGGGCCAATAATATTCTGTCACTTTAGCTGTGCCTGGGCAGAGGCGGGCCTAGGTTGGGTTGTGCTGAATCACTTCCTGTTTGGAAGTTATAGTCAGAGACAGTTCTCCAAACTGGAGCTAGGCTCAGGAAGTTAAAATAGGCCTCACACAAACTCAAATTAGGCTCAGGAAGTTATACTGGGCCCTATTCCCAGGCTTCATGAGGTCCAACAGACCTAAAGAGAGAACTCTCAACAGATGAATCTAAAATGGCTAAAGGACACTTAAGGAAGGGCTCAAGATTCTAAAAATCAACCCTTTATCACCTCGTTTGACTCACAGAGATAAAAGATGGAAGGGGCTTAGCATGTGAACCGCTAGGTCTCCATCACACCCTCATTGAAACTGTTTATAGCTCTTGTTTACCCTGTCCACAATGACCCTGTATGAGGCACCATCACTCTGCTGTGGGTGCAAATCAATGAGCCCAGATAAGGCAAGCAGCAAGGTGAAGGTCACATAGCAAGAAGTTGGAGTTGAGCTTCAGTCTACCACATTACTTGCAGTTTTCTGCCAAGGACCTGACCACTAAATCCACTGTCTACATCTGATATAAGCTACAGCAAAGACACAGATCTTGGCTACCCATTACTCCATCATGTCTATGGAAGTTCAAGTTCAGTGTCCAAAGGAGCAGGAAAGAGGGCTTGCATGAAAACAGACTACACTGAGAATGGGTATTAGCAATGAGAAGACATCCACAACAGAGAGGGGGCTACAGAAGAAGACCCAGGCAAGCACAACTCCAAATAACATTAGCATTCTCATTCTGGAACTGGACAAGAGAATTCCAATCTTTATCTCAACGAAAAGTAGTGTATAACCTAAGGAATTAAAGCAGAAAACACAAAAATAATAATTTTCACACACACACAGAGAGGAATACCATGGACTGATTTTGTTATAGTGAAGAAATGGAAGAATATTCATGAAGTACTGTTGATAAAACCTTTCAATTAAAAATGCCAAATTACTATGCTAAGTATCCAAAATAAATTACAGATGTACTTAAAAATTACAGAAAGTTTAATAGTTTCACTTAATCAGTGTTAATATTTAAGTGTAATTAAAATAAACTCATTAAAATTAATTACTAATGATGAAAAGAATTAAATTAATTTGTGTATAATTAAATATATAATTATGTATAATATAGTACTATAATATAATTAAGTACAATACAGACACAATTAATTATAAGAATAAATTATCAAGTTAAAAGCCCAATGACAAAATGAAAGAAAAAATACTTACTAGTTCAAATGAAGAACAAATATTGAAATTAGAGAACATCTCCTCTAGGGCAGAAGGTTGAAGGTAACCTGTCAAATAGAAAAAAATAGTAGCCAGTCTAATCAAAAACAATAAAACACTGAGGAAATATTTTGGAGGGTTCATTCGTCTTGATTTCAAAAAACACTACAAAGCTACAATAATCAAAACAGTGTGGTACTTGTATGAAGAGAAACAAATACCACAATGCAGTAGAATGAAAGATTCATGACTTTAACATGGTCAGTTGATTTTGACAAGGGCTGTAACATAATCAGCACTGGAGACAAAGAATAATCTTTCCAGAATGGATTCTGGGTCCGTCAAATATCCTCCTGCGCAAGGGAGTAAGGTCCAACTCCCACCTCATGTCACATGAATAAGCAAATTCAAACTTGATCAAAGACCTAGGTGTCTTAGTTTAAGCTAAAAGCACATCTTTGTAGCTGAGGATCAGTGACAGTCACAGGTGACAAAAAGTAAGAAAAAATGTGGATAAACTGAGATCATGGAAATTGAGAGCAGTTGTGCTTCAAAGCATCTAGAGAGCATGCCAAGCCATGGAGATGGGAATATGCCTATATCCTGTCTCTAAGGCCGTGTCTGAGTACAAACACAGCAATAAAAGGACAACTCAAGTAAAGCTGGGCAGGGGATCTGAGCAGACACCTATCCAGTGAGGACACAAATGGCTTGCGTACAAAAGAGAAGGTGCCTGGCATCACCACAGTGTGAAATGTAAGTCACCACAGAGCTGGCACACTACTTCCTATCCCCTAGCAAGGCTGTCGCCAAGCGGAAGAAGCCACCTGATGTAGGGAATTCAAAATCTCATGCACTGGGGGAAGAATTTAAAATGATCCTTGGAGAACAATCTGGAAATGCCTCAAGTGGTTAAACCTAATCACCATGTGACACTACAAAACGTTTGCTAGGCACAATCTCAAGGGATCAGAAAACACGGGCTCTAGCGAAAGCTTCCCCGTGAATGTTCACAGCACGCTACTCCCAACTGAGCAAAGAGGCAAACAACCCCAAACTCCATCAACCAGCAAAAGATGGACAAAGTGCATACACAGCAAGGAACATTAATCTGCCATAAAAAAGAAAGAAATCCCAATACACCCTACAACATCGACACTGACGATACTGCATTGTGTACAACAAACTTGACACTGACCACTGTGTAATGATGACACTTCTATGAAATACCCATAAAGAAAGTGATTGGCTGTGAGCAGAGAGTAACCACAGCTACCATGGTATGTATGGTGTCTGTTTTGGAGGTGGTCAGAATACAGTTTCCTTCTCTTCAATAAAAAACCTTTAAACAAATACAGCAGATAATCTTGACTTCAGTGCTGATCAGGACACAGCAGTTAAACAAATCACAGTGAAGGATCATCCAGCAACCGCTGGATCTGTGGGTCCCAACACCTGGCAAAGAGTAAGAAAACTTACTGATGGGCTAGGATTTGGATTGGCATAATTTCTTTAAAAAGTATCAAAGTCAGGCTAACAGTGAGAACAAACACTGCCCAAACCCACTAACTAGGCTTGTGTATCACAAGACCACAAGGTTGTCACCATCAAAGACAAAGCATTAGGAACCGTGTGTGTTGTAAATACAGGACAAGGGCTTTACCACTGACTTGCATTTTACTGCCCCTGCTCCAGGCCAAGGGGAAAAAATCTATAAATAATGCAGGATACCTCTGTACTGGGGAATATTACATAGCATGTTAAAAGAATTAAGCAGATATGATAAATAAAATTCTTCAGGTCAGACCAAGGTGGGAGACCGGGACACGGCCTATTTATTTTGATTTCATCTGGGGTGTAAGATACACCGCGTTGTTTCTCATACGTACATGTGTGTGCTCACGCAAGTACAGCGAACACCCAAACACAGTTTACCCCGGCTACCTTCGAGAGAGGAGTGTGAAGGACCTCTCCAAATTCACACCTGTTGCGTGTGTGTTCACTTTTAATGAGGATTCTCTTGTATTTTTAAGAAGAAAAATTTTCAAAATGAGGATGAAGAGTGAGGAGCAACTGAGGGATGAACAAAGGGAAAGCCCCGCGCGCAGTCATCCACAGAGCAAACCTGTTGGTTTAAGACTCTGGGATTGCTCATCCAGCAGCGAAGGCCACATAATATATGCGCCCCGCTCGCAGCTCTTCCCTGCTCGGCTACTTTGATTTAAGAGCATTAGGAAACTGTGTAATTTTTTTGGTCCTCTTTTTATTTCCATGGTAATTTGTGTCTGTGGGTAAGCATTTTATTTTATCAGAGGCATGGGGCTAGAGTTATTTTCCGAGGCGCTTGAGTTTTCCTTTGATGGCGCTGAAATGAAAGGCAGCGCGGCAGACGGTACCCATGCTGTTTGTTAGAGAGTCAGAGGTTAGAATTACATTTGCTGCCATTGATTGTGGCTGTTCCATGGCAGTCATTCGGGTAGCACTTCTCATGGGCACGGCGGTATTATTAATATTGCAGACATCAAAACATTTGTGAATGGGATATAATTGACTTGTCAGTCATATTAACAATGTCCCCCGTGGAATACCCTCCAACAACGGCCAAGCGGAATATGGTTACTTACCAGTGACTCCTTTAGTCTTCAACCTTTGAAAAGTACCAAAGCTTTATTTTAGCTTTAACACAATATTGAGATATAATATTTGTGAGTGATGTACATATGCAAATTGATGGCAAAGCTTACTCTCAAGGCTACTAGTGAATAATTTTTTTCAAAGAAAGGATTGTTTTAGTAAGTGAGAAGTCAGCCATCTTGTGAAAATAATGGTTCAAAATTCTAGATCTTCTTTAAAGAACATGAGGTCTGCTAATCCATAATCATGATAAAAAAATATCCATCAATATTTAAATGATCTTTGAATGGGTAAACATGGATAATTGCAAATCTATGCTAAAGCTTAAAAGAGGGCTTAAAGTAGAAAGACATAGAAAATTCCTTGTATAATATTCAGGAAGGAGGAAGTAAGTATGGAATCATCTAAAATGAAACTTTGAATGTTATTTAAAAATCTTTTCTTTCGATCCATGGCTTATGTTAAATTTTGTTTTACAATAAATCCTGAAGTAAGAACAATTGTGTAACTAAAAATCAAGTTCAGTCCTCTACCGACTGCCATGCGGAATTGCTGGCGACGGTGAAGCAGCTGGTATTCAGAAGTCAGTTTCTAAGTGATATATAATATTTGTTTTACCAGCAAGCTGGTTAATTTAAGTTGGAATTGCATTGATATTTGGCGAAAGCAAAAAATGTTCAGTAGAGCCCAGAGCTTTTTCAGATAATTCACCTGAGAACTTTTATAGTGAGACAGGCTGCTTCCTTATTCAAATTCTCACAGAAACATCTAATGAGGAATTAATAACAAGCCCATATTTACATAAGACTGTTCTGCCTTTCACTTAATCTATATTATCCACCCCAGTTCAGAAAGGCTTTTCAGGTCCCTTCATGTGCAAACTGAGTTGCTGTTTGATGGAAACAGTTCCCTGGCATCAGGCAAGTACTGCTTTCAGCCATTCTGAGCTCTGCTGTGACCTCCTTTCCCTCATATGGAAGCCAGTGAGTCTCTTGCGCATGTCAACATCTGCAGAAACGAGAAAAACTCTTTCATTCACTCAACAAACATGTACTGAGCATCTATTATATGACAGGTGTTCTGGCATGTTCTGGAGGGGAACAAAACTACTGGAGGAGGCTGATGTCATGCAACCACACTAACACAAAAGTGTAGCCAGAGTAAGCCGTAAATAAGGAATTGAGAGACACAGAAAGGACAGGATTTAGGATGGGCTCAGATTTCAGCAAGCTCTGCTAGTACCCGTTGATGTCAGGTGGGCCTCATCTTTCATGAGCAGCCTCAATAGAGGAAATCAGAATTTAAGAGGTGCTTAGCCAAGTTCTCATCCTGATGTCTGCCAGATCTGCGAATCCCGTCAATCCCCAGAGCGAGCCAGGGGCTGATTCGGGTTTGGCTTTACCAAGGCACCGGTTGACAAATTCTAACATTTTCAATTCAGAATCTAACAACAGGGATCCCCAGTGTCCACAAGTTTAAAGGAAAGAACTGGCTCCCAAAGTGGCTCTCTGACCTTCAAATTTAGCATGCAATATGAAGACAAGCACACATAAATTAAATAAATAAACATTAAGATCACAGACCTGAGAACAAGAAGCATCATCACACAGTCTCTACTTTTGTGCTTTTCCAGAAAAATCCGGAAGTCCCAACTTTATTCATAGCTGTAGTGTGTCATATTCACTCTGGGTCGCTAAAACAAGTGCTGCAACAAAACCATCTCTCCTCTTTAGCAGAAATTAGTTCAAGTTTAAATGACAAGGATTAATTAAGAAACATCACTGGGAGTAGAAATAACAATCTAGATTGTCTTCCTTAAGTCTACCAATAATCAAACCAGATCACAGCAGATTTTGATATATAGTATATGTATAATATATAAAATGTGCTACATGTAGTATATATGCATGCATATTATATATTATATCTGTATTGTACTAAATGCATATGATATGCTAACAAGTTATAGACATGTGCATATACACATAATACTAAACATATATAGTATGTCTATATGCTATATAGACACACATATATATTATACATATATTATTTGTATTATCTCTATATCTGAGCAGCATTCAAACTTCGAATTAACTTTTTACGTCTTCAGTTCTTTGTATATACATCTCTGAATAAATAAATAATAGTGTTAAAAATATGTGACATTGCTCAAAGGGGGAAAACACTGGTTTCCTGAAAGCATGGTTCTCTAGCATTTTTGCCTGTGCTAATTTTGAATAGGCAGAGACTGAAAGGCCCAGTAAAACCTCAGGTCGCAAAGCTTCACCCTTTCACACCGCCTGCTGAGGCAGGTACCTGGCACTTGTAAGGCATGGGGGGGGGGTGTAGATTTGATTAACAACCTACCAAAATGAATAAGGCTTTAGTGTCAAACTCCTGTGATTCCCTTTCCCTGCACCTCTTACCACCAAAGTCTCACCTTTTCTGATGCTTTTCGAATGGCTTACCCTTACCATGCCCACAACATAGGCATGGTCACTGACAATGATAAAGTTGGTTGCATTCATTAATACTGCTATAAATCTCTTTTCTGAAATCACTATAATGATAGTGAAATGATGTCTATTCGTTTTCTATGATATTACATGACTGATGCCTGTCATTTTGTGTCCCTGTAGGTGCTGGGGTGGCAAGAGAGCCTGACAGTCGTGAGAGAGGGCGATGCTGAGGTGAGGGAGAGCCAGGTATCTTTGGATGGAACATTTATGATTAGAGAAATTCAACAGTGATCAAATCTCTCCCACCATCATCTGGCAAAAAGACACGTTAAAACTTTGTAAATGAGTGTGATGGTTTGGATGAGAATAGCCCCCATGGCTCATAGGTTTGAATATTCATGCCCCAATAGGTGGGAGGATTAGGAAGTGTGGCCATGTTGGAGGTGTGTCACAGGGGTCAAAAGACAAATGCATTTCCTGGTGTGCCCTCTGTCTCTCTACTTGCAGATCAACGTCTAACCCTCTGAAGCCTTGAGCCCAGTGAAATGATTTCTTTTATAAGTCACCTTAGTCATGATGGTTGGTTCCAACAATGGAAATGTAACCAAGACAATGCGTTTTCAAGCCCTCCAAACAGATGTCCACTTATTCCATTGGTCTGTTCTCCTGAGAGCAGTTCCCTGGTTTCCTCCACATAGGGAACCCTTAGGTGGCTAACGGACAGAAGGTGTGTGGATTTCAGAGCATCCGGGTAAGGCCCGAGGAACAAATCATTTCCAAACTGATAAAGACCTTCATGTTGCCTACACCTGCGCTCTGGATTCAAGCATCCACATCAAGTTGCATCTTAGCAAAATTTGCATTTGTTCAAGAACTTTTCGGTGTCCTAGTCATTGGTAGCTCAGGAGAAGTTTTAGATAACTCAGTTAATTCTTTAACTTGGCTTGGCCTCCCCCGACTTACTTTGGAAACGCTTGTACCACAAGCAGTCTCTATTCTGAGAATTAAGAGAGAAAAGGCCGGGAGAGGCAGGCGGATCTGTGTGAGTTCAAGACCACTCTGGTCTACAAGAGCTAGAGCTAGTTCCAGGACTGGCTCCAAAGTTACAGAGAAACCCTGTCTCAAAAAACCAAAAAAAAAAAAAAAGAAAGAAAGAAAGAAAGAGAGAAAACCCTTGTTCCAGAGATTGCAAGGGCAGGGGTTTTAAGTTGAGTCCCCTGAGGCTCTTCCAAGTAAGCAGCCTCACCCACTGGCTGAACTCGCTACAGGATCTGCTCTTCAGGAATTTTACAGGTGTGAGTTTGTCATCACTCTCATCATTTTGTGGCTGTCTTTCAGGAATATCCTGCAATCACTGCCAATCTGGTCACTTTCTGAGAGCATGACATGTAGGGGATCCCTGGGCACAGTGCAGTGGGCCTGGATGCCAGTGTCTTTAAACAAGCCCCTGTGTGTACTGGTTATTATGTCATTTGTGGGAGATGGTATAGTAAGAAAAAGCAATTCTCTCTCTCTCTCTCTCTCTCTCTCTCTCTCTCTCTCTCTCTCTCTCTCTCTCTCTCTCCCTCCCTCCCTCCCTCTCTCAATTTTCCCTGAAAAAGAAACTTTGCCATTTAAACAAATTGCATCTGAATGAAAACAAAAACAGTTTAGAGTATTTAAGGTTGCTGTCGATGCCTCCTGTCAGGTAACAGGGATATTAAGTGGAATGACAGCCACAAACAGTGGGAAGGGCTCCTTAGTGGCCCCTGCTCTATGTCTCTGGAGAAAGTGAGACCACCCCATCCCTCACGTTGTTGGGGGGAGACTGGCACGCAACCATTCTGTTATGAAGCTCTAAGAGGAGAGTGATACCCACGGCCTCAGGTTGTACAAGGCAAGGTTGTCTCCTGAGTCAGAATGGCTACTTCCTTTAGAAGGTCAGTGCTGGAAAACACTTTGATGATGGTCACCTACAAATGTACCCAACGGAGAATTGATGAATAAAGAAAGAAGCAAGAAAAATTTTTTTGTTTTGTTTTTTTACTTGCCACAAATTTGTGCTTGCTACAGTGGCAGCTCCACACTCCTATTACAAACGTGTAGCAGGTGCTGTAAGAGGGAAGGGGCTGCTGCCTGCTACCCATTGCATACCTGTCAGGGAATGCAGCTGCTGTATGGACTCTGAAGCTAAATTTGCCAGCTGGGCTTACCAGGGCTTGTGAAGGCCACAGCTATTTTGTTATATGCAGTTTCTGAACTTGTCTATGTTTCCTGCCTCGGTTCAGGCACCTCTCCGCTGTAGGAAGTCTTACAGCTGCGGTTACCCGCCCACTGGGGCGTGGCCTCTTATACTATATAAGCCTATGTAGAGCTGCTGGATTTGGTTTCTGCTCTCCTTTCAAGCAGAAGATTCTGATTTGTGAGTCTACCCCTAAATAAATAATTATCTATTTCTCAATTCTGAGCTAGTGTGGGATTTCTTTTAAGTGTCCTTCCTCACCTCTCCTCCAAGGCCCTAACAGCACATACTACTAAACAGGCCAGGGACCTCACTTTAGAGCCCTCCCAATCTGCCCAGCACCAACTCACCGCGCTCATTCAGACTGTGTCTCCAAAAACCATCAACTAAGATTTCCTCACAAAGTCAACCCATCTGAACCTGTTGAAAGGCTCTAAATAATTGCTATTACCTCCAACCAGGAGACTCAAATTCTGTTGGGAATTAAAAGTCGCCTCATTTACCATTTCTCAGCCGTGCCATCCCCAACCTCACCAGAGAATGGGCACCTCTCTTCTCACTGCCTGGCACAGAGATCCTCATGGATGTTTGGCCCCTGACCCAAACTCCAAACCAACCACACTGAAATCTGTCCCCAGTGCTTTCCATGGGCCAGACTCACAGACTGATGCCCATGGGGAGTAGCTGGTCATTAGCATAATAATCTAGCAAGTTAGGCCACATAGCTCTTTAGTGGAAAGAACATGTATCCAGGTCTTACAGGTGCTGTTACAATGCTGTTTCATCTCAGAGAGTTCCAGTCTCCCAGTCCATAAATTTGGACATTTCAAGATTATGTCCTGTAGTTCAAGGCTTTTATGAGGCTTCGATAACACCTCCGATCACTGTAGAATGCCATGCACATTCGCAGACCCAACAAAATACTAACGTATTTTCCTTCCTTTGCAAGACTCCTCCTACAAATATGCCTGCCACCCAGCCTGTGCTTGGGTTGGCACTGGAGCTCCCTTGCTGTTTGTATAATGAACATATTAGGGGCTGATTGAAGACCACTGCCCAAGCACATTGATACACTACCTCCCCTGGTGTCTCATACAAACCTCAGAGACCACATGGATCAGAACCCGGGTCAACAAAGGCAGACGTGGGGGTCATGAGATAAGCAGCCAGCCTGTGAAATGGACCACAGACCAGTTCTTCTGCTGACGAGTCTCTAGCCTTTTAAAGCACCAAAATGCCCCCCTGCTGGGAAAAATTTTGGAAGTCTGAGTCTGTCTGTCATTTTCAACCGAGCTTCTTTGGAAGGCAGAGTGAAGGGACAGACTGTGCTGTGTTTAACATTTCCAGTGCTAAACATAACCATGAAATTGAGTGAGCGGAAGAATGACATCACAAAGCACCAATCTGATACATAGTAAGTGTTCAATGAACATAGACTGAAGGCAGAGCTGACATTTGACCTACACACAGTGTCTTCATCAGGCCAGCTATTAACAGCTACTCTTTTCCATGCCCAAATCTTAAATATGAATGAAATAAGATATGGGAATTTGTATGCATAAAATTTGATGTGAACTCAAGTGTGCATATGTGTGTGTGTGTGTGTGTGTGTGTGTGAGAGAGAGAGAGAGAGAGAGAGAGAGAGAGAGAGAGAGAGAGACTAGGGTGGTGGTCACAGTGTATAAGCACATGTATGTGGTTACACATGTGTGGAGAGGCTAGAGGGGGACTCTGGCTAGGTTATCCTGTCTCTCTCTGCATTATTCCCCTGAAACTGGCTGATAACTTGTTCCTATTGTGTCTTCCCCCAACAAATCCGGGGTTACACAGCAGGTGCAGCTTTTTACAGGGGTACAGGGGTCCAAATTCAGTCCTTATTCTTCTGCAACAAGTGCTTTTACGCTCCAAGCCATCTCTGTAGCCCTAAGCTTGCACTTTTTAATATTTATTTCTAATTTCAGAAAATAAAAGGGATTGAAATTCACATACCTTGACTTAATAGTAGAAATATGAGTTTGTAGGAAGCCATATTTGGGTTCTGTCAGTTTTCCTTAGTTGTTTTATTTTTTATTTTGATCCTCTGTGAATAAAGAAACAATCCTACTCAACCAACCAGTCAGATCACCTGGCTCAAAGCATCTGGGCTGTGTTGAGACTGGATAATGCAACTGGTTGATCTGTAGCTCATGCTTGTCTAGAATAAATTAATTACAAATAAAAAATATTGTTTACAGAGCCAGTAAGCTGGCTCAGCAGGTAAGGGCTCTTGCAGCCAAGAGTGTCGACCTGGGTCTGAGACCCAGGTGGTAAAAGGAGAGAATCACCTCCACTAAGATGTCCTCTGACCTACACACACGCGCGCGCTCCTGGACATGGACACCCCCCACTCACACACACACAGTCAATACATACAATTTAGAATTTAAAATATGCCTTTTGCTGAAACATTCCTAGAGAAGTTGAGTCTGAAGTCGAAGACAAATGGCCACAGAGGGAACCTCTTGCACCTAGGCAGGGTCCACCGTTGGCTTCACTATGGAGTTGATCACCATGGGGCATGCCTCATCCATAGTACCTTTAAAAGAGAGAGAACAAGTCAAGAAAAATGAGGACACCTAAGTCACTCTCCACAGCCATGTGTTAAGAGTGTGCAGGTCAGTGAAAAAAAAAATGGCATCTTGGAATTCCTGAGAGGGAAGAGTGGCACGAGGCATTCTGGTACATCATTGTGATTTCTACATGGGAAACAAAAAGGGCGCTTCCAGATTTTATCTCTCTAAAGCTTTTTGTCTCACAATAAATATTTCTACATAAAAGAGCAATTTTCTGAACCTTAAGGATGTCTTCTAGTACAGATAATGATAACTACTTAAACCGTATTTTAAAAGTGCTGAGTAGTTGATCCCAGCACTTAATGATGTTCCCCATCTCCTCTGCATCTGATTGACACCAAAAATAATAAATTAGAACAGAAAGTGATTTTACAAGGTCTTTGGACTGACAGGCTGGCTAAGCATAATATCTTCCATTACATTTGACAATGGATTCTCTACGGTTCAGATCTGAGCAAGGAAGATAGGATTGTGCCCTGATTCATGATTTTTATCTCAATTCATCTATCTCTCAAATATATAAAATTAATTTACCCACTTACAAATTCAGGCAATGTAAAGTGGGCACCAAAACAAAATCATTCTCTATGGTGACATAAACATTGTTGTGGGCAGCCTTTCACAGACAGGAGTGAAGTAGAATTAAGAATCATCACTCCCAGATTATCTGTGACATAGCTTCTAAGACACCTATTTCCTTCATCTCATCTAGTGAATTTATAAATTCAAATCAATACATATTACTGCTGAATTATCAGGCAACAGTTGAGAAATCATTTTCAAAGAGCCCTTTTTTGGCACTGGTCAGCTGTGCGAATCTCTCCAGGGTGTGTATACAACACAGTGAAGCCAAAGGTTTGTCTTAAGCAAGGAGTGAGAATACCAAAAGAAATTGTTATAATTACCTACAAAGCAATGGATGGTTACTGCTATATTGTAGTTATTTCTTGTTTCTGTTTTGTTTTGGTAAATCATGGTAGACTTGTTCTTGCACTGGGGAGAACAGAAAGAAAGAAAAAGTACAAAGAAGGAAGTCTAAAATATACCCTATTTCTGTTTAAAGAAACAAGTATTGTCACTAAGGATAATTTTTAATTTTGACTTGCTCAGTGAGCCCTCCCGGTACATGGGTTTTTCTCCATAGAACCTTAACCACAGTGGTTATTTGCAGTTGATGATTTTTATATAAATAATTTATAAAGCCACTATACACTTATACTTTTAAAATGAGAGAGAGAGAGAGAGAGAGAGAGAGAGAGAGAGAGAGAAGAGAATTGTATCTTAAACTCTATTTACAAATTTACCTTGGCAGGCCCTCTCACTGCCAATAGGAAGCCACGTTGCATATTTAATTTGCTCTTTTGTTACAACGGGGCTTAGGTTAGTTAATTTCAATTTTCGATTTCAAAAGCTATCAAATATGGCTCAGATGAGAAATCAATTTTTCTCAGCTGCCTCTGTTTTTGTGATGGGCAGCATCCCATTGGCTGAAGGTGAGCCACATGACATGGCAAGAAATTAGTTCACCAGACCCATGTTGCTACCACCTCAATTACTGCCTGCCTCTTGTAATTTAGCCTTATAACACCTAATTTCAAGACAGAACTCATATTTAATTCATGAAAGCTTCCACAAGAGTAATTGTGAAATAAATTGCCGTAGAAGATATCCATTTGTGACTCGTTTTAATTTTGTGTGCTACTAGCATGCTGTTTATCCTACTTGTTTAACACTTTAGTACAAACATTTTTTTTTTAATGTTGAACCTTACGCATTGATAGCCACATACTTTGGCCCACTTTCCCACACTGCATCATCTTATCCACTGGGGTTTCCTTTCGCCAAACTTCCACCCCGTGGTGATTCCAAAGACTGTTAAAAAAAAAAATCAAGAACTTATAATCTCCTAATTATCGAATGTGTTGTTATGATCTGCACAGAACTTTAAAAGTAGCAACTGAAATCACAAATGACAGCAGATAAATGGTAGTTAGATGACAAGGATCATTCAGGGGGCCAAGAAATAAATCGAGTTTAATTTAAATAATATTTTAAACAAAGGCATTCATTACACATATTGACATTTTCATTTCAACATTGGTATATATTTTAAAATTCGTGAACCAAAACATATATATTTCCTGTGTGTACACACCATTTTGTCCTTTTCCTCCCTGTTGCTATGCCAACAAGGTGGGTGAGGCCTTCTCAACTGCCAAACTCAGCTGTCATCCCTTCACCCTAAAAGCCTTATAATTGCTTTTATTTGCATACGACAATTAGGCAGGATGGCTCACAGCGAGAAAAACCAACCTTTCTCTCCCCAAGTGCACACAGCGCCAGCCTGTAATTTATAAAAGATACGCGCCATGTGGTGGAGCACTAAAATAGAGTGATGAGCCCTTTCATCTGATTGTAAGCCATTAACAAAAGAAAACATCCCCTTTCAGGCTATAAAAAATGCCTATCTGGTGTGAACCTGCAAAATCACAAAGTGCCCCCTCCCGGCTCCCCCCACACAGACCCTTCACATTCATTATCACATCGAACTCAAAAGGGGCCGTGGTAAAAGAGTTACATTTGGGTGTTTATGAGTAATGGGGTGCAAATAAAATCCACACTGGGCTAAAATTGCATCCAGAGCAGTGGGTGCTTGGGGGTAGGTAGCTTTCTTTCTCCCTTTCTCTTCCTCCTCTTCATTCTCAGCCCCGCATCGTAGCACTCTGCACGCTGAAATGTCATATTAATATAGTCATTATTACCCTTTTTCTTCAGGGAAACCATGGCAGGATTTTCCAATCAGCTCTCAGGTCTGTGAAAGCTCAAGTCAGGAGGAATGTGGATGGCTTAAATCACCCTCCGTTTTGGTTTTCAAAAGGTCTTCAAAAATTAGTGTCTAGTGTAAAAGGTCAAAACAAGGCTGGGAATCATTTCAGTGATTTATTGTCCTGGTTTGGCATTTTTTTTTTCTTGTGGCTTTAAGCCCGATCATTAAGATATTTAAATTTTATTCTTTCATACTGTACCAACTCTACAATAAATTTTAAAGTCTTTTTAAAGAAATAGTTTAAGTAATCAATTAAGTGATTTCTTTTCTCGGGCTTCACTTAAGAGAATTTGTTTGGGCCAGTTGAGACCTTTACAGCTTAAGTATCAGATGTGAATTTCATTTCCTCCAAATTGTCCCGTCTTTAAAACTATTATCCTGCACACTAAAATTGGGACTCCTTTCTTCTTCTGAGAATCCGTTTTAAAAGCGGTCAACACTCCACTTTATTCAGCATTTACTGAATAAATATTGATCACACATGCAATTTGGACCCAGGATCTAAAAGTAGATATAACTAGTCTCAAGTCACACAGCTACGTGTCTCTCTGTGTGCTTTAGAAAGGGAGATAATTGAAATAGCATCTTGAAGTGTTTCATCTAGATTGCTGTTTAATGGAGAATACACAAGAATATACAAGCAAAGTATGGTAAAGAATTTGCTAAAGGAATAAAATATAAAAACAAAAAAAAACAAGGGAGATAATTCAGAAAACAACAATGAAATTCAGACCAAAAGCATTACCTATTTCCAAAATGGTTAAATTTTCCTAACAATTGAAAGACTGAAGTGGAAGGACCACTGTGAGTTTGAGACTAGCCTGTACTGGTCTCTCAAAACAAACAAGCAAAAATGTCAAATTCCTTCATAAAGTCATGAATATTGGAATGTAAACAAAGTTAAGAAACACGGCAAAGTCACATGATAGTGACAAAAAAACATAAATTATAGTTTACATCCCAAAGAGTTAAAGGCCAGTAAATACATGAAGATGTCGAATTTCACAAATAAAAAGACACAGGTCTTAGGGAACACATAGTTTAACTTTTCACATATCAGGACGTGACAAGTTGCTAAGTACAGAGAATCAATAGCACAGTCTTTGCAGTACAGGTCATCCCACTTTTCGACAAGACAGCTGACCACACACAAAGACATTTTAAATGAGCTTTACGGACGAATTTTACTTCCACAATTTATCCTGGGGTAGTTCAGAGAAGAATGAAAAGGTGTACCAGATGAATATGGCCCCTCAATACCTGCTATCCTGTTGAAACCAAACTTTGGAAACAAGTAATGTATTTGTTAAATAAGTGATACTGTGGCCCTGTGGTAGAATAGCATGTAACAACAGAATCTCAGAATTGATCAATTTATTTACATAACTCTCTATCAATCGATGTATTACCTACACATAGTAACATGTATTTCAGTATGCTCATGCTTAAATGCACATTAAAGTGAACAAGAAATCATATGCAATGCAGCATCTTGTTTATGAATGTGTATCTATAGGCACAATTATACATCTTTATGCAAATACACACATATATATACACATGCACATGGTAGGAGAGAATATATTACAGTCTGTTAGGAATGGTTTTCTGCAAGGTAGATGGAACTTAAGAGGCACTAGACACATCACTGTTTTGCTCTAATTCAAAGCAAGCAGAAGGTTTTTGGGGGAAGTTGTAGTCATGAGTAGGTTTATAACAAGTGGTCTCAGTTTTCTTCTTATTTCTTCTGGAAGTGTTTACTTCCCTCACCCCATATTTAAATCACTGTTTCCTCTTTATTTCTTAAATCTACGTGAAACATAAGCACTGATTTATTTTTTTAGAATTTAACGATGTGTTAAAATTCACTCAAAAATGGTAAGGAGATACATAAGAACCTGGAAACTCAGCTCTTCCCTACCAGAGTAACTCTTACTAGTTAAAGAATAAAGAAAATGAGCAAAATCTGCTTCTCCTGGGGAAAGGCTTCACCGTAGGAAGAGAAAATATAGACTATCCAAAGGACAGCACCCTCCAGTGAAAGCTGAGCTCTGCCCTGAGCAGCCAAGCCTGTTTGCTCCTGGGTTGCCAGGGTGACTATAGTAAGTGCTAAGTAAACGACTGTGGACTCCAAGGGATGAGATAAGAAGCACCAATGCCAGGCAGGAGTCCTGAGAGCACACACTGATGCATCCCTGCTCCCTAACGTGGAGGTCTAGGGACCTTTAACTTAATTAGGAGCTGCCTCTCACTGGTAAAATGGAGCTTGCCTACATCCTGAATGATTCATCTCGTATAAACTAGGGAACCCTCTATGTGAACATATGCAGGTGATTCAAAAAAGTGTATTTCAAAGTGTGCTTTGCTTAAATGCATGCTTTATTCTCTTTCGCACTTGGCTATTTAGTGCTTGCTCTGAGGCCACACAGCCCTGAAGAGGATGCATTAAGCTATTAGTGGAGAATTCCCTTGTATTAGACTCAACAGTATCTATGCCTGGGAACAACCTTCTGCATTACACTCACGCTCACTAGGGGTTTCCGAAAGTAGAAGAAACCCAAAAATCCTGAATTGACTCAAAACACATACACCTCTGAAAATCCTCCCCTTGGTAGAGAAAACATGCGTTTCTAACCCTTCCTCATTCTGAAGGGCACACAGATCATGACAAGTGTTGCAAAGGAAGATCAAGAGCCGAGTTTGTAAAGTTCTTTGTGTGCATCATAAATCCATTCATTAAAAGAAACATGTATATATGTAAAATTGAAAATGCAAAATATATGCAACAGCTTTTTAAAAGTGTGCCCCTAACTTTTCCTTGAGCTATGCAATATATTTCTGCTGCTTTGGGCTCCATTTCTGCTGCTTTGGGCTCCATTGCTCCATTTAAAAGAGAACAATGCAAACACTTTGAGGATAGAGCTGGGTCACTGTGCTTTCATTGTGCGGCTCAGAGGCAGAGCAACACTCTTTATGGAATATGAGAAGACAGAAGGATGGCTTCTTTGGGTATATGTGGAGGAGAGGCCTTCATTTGCATAATAAATAAATTATTCATTGTTCTTTCTTAAAGGGCTTTTCAAAATTAAGACGGTTGTAAAGTTAAATTTAAAACAAAAAAAAAAAAAACCCTACGTGAATTTTGTAACTTTGTGTTATCTATGAGACCATCGTCCTTGAGGTGAAAATACAGGCAGGCCAGCAGCATGAGAACGGGCTGCACAGGGCAGCTGAATTTTGTCTATTGTCTGTGCCTTCCAAGCCGCCTGTCATTGCTGCCTGGGGCACTGGGAGGTGGGAAGAGCAACTCTGTGAATCTTGACTGCCTTGGAAATATAAAATCCAGCACACAGTCATGGGTGCCCATTTTGTCTTCTGAGGCACCCTGTTCCCAGAGATGTTCAGAATGGACGCCGAGCAGCACATGCGCAATTATAACGCCCTATTATGCTATTATTGCTGTTCATTGTTGCTGTGGTCCAGGGCAGATCGTACAGCCGGGAAGTAGCCTGCACTTTCCTTTTCTAAGGGTGGACTTTAGTCCATCGTCTGATGAGAATTTGGCGGAAAATGCCCTACTTAAATAACGATGCTTTGAAAAAATTTAAAAAAAAACCTGTTCCAACAGAGTGTTTTACCTTTCGACTGTAGTCTCTTCACAGCGCTTTCTTTCATATCCCTTTTGATTTTCTTCCTATAGCTGTAATAAAAAGGAATTCATAGCAATGAATGCTAAGTCCTAAATGAAACCTTGCATGGAGTGAACATTCTTGAGACATTAATAATAAATTTGAGGATGGCCAAGCAGATGGTAGTTTCTGCACCCTTTTGTCCCCCCGCCCCTGGTAGGGGAACTGCGGGGTTGACTCTGACACTTTTAGGGAACAAAGTACTTCCAGCACTATCTCTACCCCCCCCCCTTCAATTCAGCCCTCATCTGAGAACTCCTGAAATGAAGCTGTCACTCAGGGTTGCTTGGGGACCTGTCAGCACAACATTGAGCCTTTTCATTTTGATGGGTCAGCCTGCAATCCCCTTGAAAGAGAAGTCCGTGCCACTGTGGTTTCTCTTTCCACAGGAATCCTGAATTCTAATGAAACTCCAAATCGCTCAATAAAGGCAGGGGCACGAGGAAGTAATCCAACGCAGATCTGAGTGAAATTTGTATTTTATCTTTTTTTTTTCTCCCCCAGCCCATTATTCTAATCGCTTAGGTGGTTCACAAAGGGTTGCAAGCAGGCCAGGCGCTGGAGGAATGAGGGGTCCTCTGTCCTGATATTCCGCTACCAATTAGGTAGGAGCTCTCTGGAAATGAAAGGCCGGGGCTCAAATTTTCTTGGGTAAATATCTGTCCATGTACTGTGCTTTCTACTGGAGTGTTATACACATGGATTTCTAATGTATACCCAGCTGATAGAGAAGACAGGATTTCTCATTAATTAGAGGATTTTTTTCTTACTTTATTTGTGTGTGGGTTTGTGAAACTGTCTTTTAAGACTCTGCTATGAACTATTGTCCCCAAATGAAGAAAACAGCGTTGCAGTTTTTATGACCAAAAACCTAGCATGCCTCTGACAGGTTGCCCAGACATCATAGGAGTGATTCCTTTTCTTAAGTTATCTGAACAGTGTTCACAGCTGTGAGACACCTAACACTGAGTGTCACACACCATTCAGCCCCCATCTTTCTTTGGGATGGGGGAGATAATTAATAAAACTTTTATATAGAAGAAATGGGTGAGGTAGCCTGATGAAATCTATATCTTGGTATAGTTATATAACACATTCTAGAATTATATGTGCTGACTCACATAAAAGAAAAAGAAGACAATTCACTTAGAAACTTGCCTGTGAATCTTTTCATCCTTTCTCAGAATATTTATATAAAGGATGCTTTTCTAGAACATTTAGACCTATCAACACTCAAAAGGTATATAGACAGAAACAGAGTTACAGAAACATATTATCCAGTTCTAGATATAGATGAAAGGAAGTTAACACTGTTGTTTACACGCTATACCCCTATTACCCTTCACTTTTATTTGTTTAACCCCTGGGTAGGACTACCAAGCAATAGTTAAAGTACATTCCTATGTCCTTCTGACCTTTATGGCTCCCCCATCACAATGACACCGCTCAATACCTGAGAGTTACCAATTCATGCTCTTTTCTTCCACTGTGACACATCACCCTAAATATGTCAACCAGCTGTCCTTCAAATGCCCAAGGAACATCAGCTCCAGGTGCCTTGGTGGACAGACAGCGGCAGCTCTCACTTTCTGCAGCAGAGCAGGGCTGATGGAACAGCCTCCCTCGCGCTGCCTATGCGGAGGTGCTCCCTAGTGAAAGGAACAGCTGAAAAATGCCACATGTGTTGAACTGTGACTTTGCAAGTAGTTTTAACCTGGGATGCAGTTTGTCATTTGTATGTACAATACTAAAAAACAACGGCACGTTATTTCGAAAGTCATAATCAACTCCGCAAAGTACGACAGGAGATAAGGGAAGAACAAGAAAGAAATTCACGAGTTGTGGCCCTTATTTCTTATTCGTTTTTAGCTCGAATGAATGGAAAAATCCAAAGGAATTCCAGGGCAATCATAATTATACATGCATTTTTGGACCGGGTTGATATACCACTAAGGTAGTATGAGCATCATGTACTTGACAATCTCTTCCTTGTGGTTAATGATTTCTTCTCTAGGGTTTCTTACCAAGAAAAGACATTACATATACACATATTGATATGTGGAGAAATGCTCCCTGAGCATGCAGAGAACTATCCTTTCATCTTGATTCAGTTTGCTTCCTATATCAATATCTCTCTCTCTCTGTATCTCTCTCTCTCTCTCTCTCTCTCTCTCTCTCTCTCTCTCTCTCTTTTTCTTTTTTGGTTTTTCGAGACAGGGTTTCTCTGTGGCTTTGGAGCCTGTCCTGGAACTAGCTCTTGTAGACCAGGCTGGTCTCGAACTCACAAAGATCCGCCTGCCTCTGCCTCCCGAGTGCTGGGATTAAAGGCGTGCGCCACCACCGCCCAGCCATACACAAAGTGGGTGGGCACTGAGGCTTAGGGGTATCTTTGAGTCAAAAAGATAAAGTTTTCCAAACTATCTGGAATAACATATATAGTTCTTTCTGATACTGCAGATGCCCCTAATATGGCATGATTAAATTATTTTGTGGTATTTTTCTAAATATGTAAAGGACCCAATGGGAACGCTGATATTAAATGTTATCTATTTTACTTGCAATGGCAAAAAGTAGATTCAAAATCTGTTCTTCAGGCTCCTCCATTAGCCTACATGTCTTATGAGAAGAAGAAATTGTGAACCATTTCCCTTCATTTTTTAGGGACAAATGCCCTAGTTTGAGAACTAAATAGTCTGAAGTAACTATTAGTGACCGGTTTATCAATTTGTTAATTCACCAATTACCTAGACATTCTTCTTTAGTGTTAAGGTGAATTGCAGTATCTAACTTAAAGTTTATTGCTTGCATCAGAGGCAAGTAAACAAACCTTGGGAAAGTCATACTCATATAGGACCTCTAAAATGTTCACTTACAGCTAGACTCAGGTCGTGTGTGTTTATTTAGAAGATCATACTAACTCAACCTGCAGAACTTGTTGGTAAAAGTCAGTGTCTACCCCTGAGAGTTCCCTTCGGAAGTTCTCTAAATTTTCAAATGCAGAGGTACATTGCAGTTACCGGCTTGGACTGGCCTCAGTTCATAAAACACGTATTCACTATAAAAGAATACATAAATATAAAACAATATTTGTCTCTATTTGGGGCTGATTCTTTACATCAATTGCAAAGCTACTTCAACTACTCAGTCTTAAAACAAGCTTTACTAGAAAATGCCAGCCCTGGATATAGCCTCTTGTCTCCTGGATATTTATATTTGGTCATAGAACTGGTATTGCCTGCCTCTCACTCTGATTAGCCATATCTTAATCCTAAAGAGATGGCCTTCCAGGTCAGCTTCCCATGGCAGGAAATTCCACGCATATTTAAATACCATACATGATGTGGGAGTAAATAATCCTTTCCCCACAGGAAGTGGAAATACCCCATGACATAAATGTATTCAGGCAGTAATATTACTCCATACATCTAAGAAATGGAGAAGCACGTATTTTTTTTTTAAGCACCTGTCACTCTCTAGAAAGTACATGCCAAATTTCTCATGATGCTTTATAGCGATTGAGGATGCTCTATCTTGTAAGTTCTATCTCCCTAGTATACATTATTCCTCTTATTGGACTCCAGACTTTACCTCCCTTTGGACAATCTGTCAAAATTTTCTATGCATTTTGAACACTCCAACAAAAATCCAGCATTCTAAAGTCAGTGAACTGGCACAGCACACTCTTCACCCCAGGAATGTCTCTTAGAATGGTCTGCCCTACATGCCGTAAGCAACCAAGGAGATGAAAGTCTGTGCTTCCATTTCTTTATCTGTGAAATAAGGTTAGCTCACCTGTCCACTCCCAACACATTCCCTTAGTGAAAAGAAATGAGAAAATGTTGGTAAGCGTTTTGAAGCTGGAGGCAGAAGATGTCATGCAAGTAAACAGTAATTTCATTAATTGCTGTGAAACAGCAAATGTTGAGCTTAAATCAATGCTACTTTCTCCAGAGCAAAAGCTAAACACAGCAACAAAGCGACTCAGTTAAAATTAACTGTGGTTCTTGTTAAAGCTGGTGAGATACAATTAAAAATGGGGATTATTGCCAAATCTCATTTACTGTTTTCTTATACATAATATCTGTACATTCAAGTCTTCATTACACGTCTCAATGGCATGGAAATCCCATTGCATCTGTTTATTCTTGATTTTTATCAATGAGAAAAATTATTTAATTCCCACACAACATCAAGCACTGTAATGACATACACAGGGCTGCTGTAGCAACCGGATCCCTACCAGGCTCCCTCTTCCCTTCCTCCTTCTCTCCCGCCCTCCAATTCTGATTGTGTGTGTGTGTGTGTGTGTGTACATGTTCATGAGTAAGTGTAAGCATTTTTTTTTCGCTTTCCAGCTACAATGTGCAATATGGCTGTCTCTGACTGCTCACAGTATGCCAAATGGTGCTGAGTGGGTTAATTGGCATTTTAAAAAGGTAATTGTGAAGTGTAACCGGCAGGGTTATCACCAGAATTGGGAGGTGGAATGTAGGTCTCCCACCCACTGCAGACTCTTACATCTTGAAGAGCAGGCAGAAGACAAAAGCCTGTGGCTGCTGTTTCTTGACTTTCCCTTTCAGTAACAACAGCTAACCCCCAATGCTCTCTTTTGAATGTACTGTATCAAGTCAGAGTTACAGAAGAGGAGTGCATGCTCTGTCCTGACTGCAGAATTACCTTGGGATTTGACTGCAGCATAAATATGCAGTCAATCATTATATGTGTCGGTTGCTTTAATCATGCATAATGTATATATGTGGATTTGTTTGGAAAAGAAATGTAAAATGCCTGGAGTCTCAAAGAGACTGCCATACATAAACACATTTCCATGTTTTTGGACTGGACTCCAAATTTTTTAGATGGGTTTTTAAACAGGTAATTGTTAGACGTAAGCAGATACCACTTACCTCAGTGCATGGGTGTCACAGAGGAGGTAGGCTGGTGCAATGAAGATGGTCTGCCTTTCACCTCTAACGTAATTTCTTGGTTTGACATCAGAAGGGAAGTGTTCGCTTTGGTAGCTGTGTAACCCTTCGTCGCCCTAACACAAAAGACAGAAGGGGAAAGTTATATTTTACTTGGAGTTGAAGAGATGGCTTAGTGGTTAAGAGTACTGGCTGCTCTTCAGAGGAGCTGTGTTTGATTCCCAGCACACCCATAATCTTCTGTGACTCCAGTTCTATGGATCTGATGCCCTCTTCTGGTATCCTTAGGTACCAGACACACGTGTGGTACACAGACATATATGCAGCCAAAACATGCTATCTATCTATCTATCTACCTACCTATCGGTGTGTGTGTGTGTGTGTGTGTGTGTGTGTGTGTTTGGCTCTATTTCACCTTATAACCAACTCACATGTATGTTTGTGCAGATCCAGACACAAATGCTGATAGACACGCTCACCTACCAACTCCCTGCAGCACAGGAACAGGGACTTTGTCACCTCGTTGTTGTCCCGTCCTGCTGCCAGAACACTCTCTTAAACACTACAGGAGTTCAAGATACGTTCTAAAAGTTGACAGATATGTAAAATGCAGTGGAATCAGAAAATATCATCATAGATTTCAAGGATTAGGAATTTTAGCAGTCTTAGAATGGATCCTTGAATATTATTTTAAAAAATAACTCACAGTAACAAAACTTCACAGTACTTCTGAATGAAATTAGGTATATGTAAGAAGATATTTTCTTATAGTTTTTTGTGTATGGGTGATATTATTATTCTCCATAGTGAAGATGGGCCATTATATATATATATATGTATATGTATATACGTATATATATATACATACATATATACGTATATACGTATATATGTATGTATATATATAAAGTTTACATATAAAGCTATGTGAACTTCCCAAGTGCTGGCCTGATGAATCCTAATGAGAAGAGATAAAACAGATGGGTTTCATGGGTTTCACTCCTCAGCACGCACACCCTGTTTGTCTGTCCTATCTACCTCCCAATCTGCAAGCCCAGACACCTAGCTTGACGCCCTCGCATTAAAGACTGAGCCCTGGCATACTGTGTGCCCCAGCATCCTATCAATCACAAATTTGATGTTCGGGCACGACCACACAATCACATATGCAACCCCGCACACCCTTAAACATGTGCATGCGCAAATGTACCATCCTTATCCTGCTGGGAAACTCTGAATTGGCTTTCGCTGTCTGCAGCAGCCTGCAGCAGTGCAGGAATCTACCCCAGCTCATGTCTTCTCTGCTGCAGGCTGCTTCCTCCTTCAAGGAACAAAGTAGGGGGCATTGCAAAGGATCAATACCTCTTCTGGTGCAACAGAAGGGTGAACAGAACTGTATTCATTTTGGACTCTGAAAATTGCTCCTTTTTGCCTCACCTCCTTGCTATTTATAAAAGAAATCTCAATTAATGCTCAATTAGTATAATTAGCACCAATTTGCTGTGACTTTAATAACTTGGGATAATTTCATTTAATCTAGTTCATATCCATGGCCAATATTACAACAATAAACAGTTGCATTTTTTTTGGACCGGTGTAGGGTGTATTTGCCCATTTTTCTTAATGGGAATTCACTGATGAGCACTGCCTTATGTCCCTCTCACAGGTACACATTTAAGTGCTTTCCAATGGGATACTGCTGTCAGCGTCCCTGGGCGCCCCCTTTGCCTCCTGCATTTCTTACTTACTTGCGCCCAGGCCTAATGCAGTATAATTGAAACAATTTTATTGTCTACGGCTATTCATTCTAATGTTTCAATGACAGAAAATACTGGTCAATTTGACAAGTTAATATGACTTCAGTGGTCATTTGAACTCCTTTAAGCCATTGGGTGCTGAAATTGCTTGTCACCTCCCTTCACCTGAGAGCGGAATTCACCCAGGATGTGAGGTTGTGGGGAGGGGGCTGGAAGTGCAAAAAGTTTTTCCGTGGAAATCCGCTCTGTCAGGAGAAATTGCAAATTTGAATAATTGGTGGGACAGTGCCCCTTTTTGAAACGGAGGGATCAGTCTCAAAAGCCACATTTGACTCTGCCATTCACTACCGTGGTTAACAGCTTCTAAACTTTGTGCCTGTTGCCTGTGGCATAAGCTTGACCAGGCTTGTGACTTCCTTTCAAATGCATGAACTGCCCCTGCCCTTAAAATACTTAGCCACTAAGGGATGGAGTCCTTCCAGGCAGCAGTGAAGATTGCACTGTGGAGCTGAGGCAGCGATGAAAGGCTCTGGCTCGGACGCTTCCCCATCCAGCACCACCATATACTTCTGAGTTTTGGGTGTAACTGCCTCCTAGATGCACTATGAAGCAACAGGGTCATTCCTTCTGTGTATCTTTAAGCCGTTCCTAGATGGCCTTTGAAAGCATTGGTCAAAATAGAATGTTTAAAATATCTTGACAGAGCTCACTACTTCTGTAGCTAGGCTACTGCTTGTTGAGCATGTAAGACCGGGCTTTCCATATCCAGAACTACAAAAAAAAAAAAAAAAAAAAAGTTGTAAGTTACTTATATATTACATATAGTGAAAAATCCAACTTTTCCACTAAAGAACTGGTAGCTTTCTTTTTGCTTAGAGTCTGAATTACATTGTGAGACCCAGCAGCATTCTTTCTATTAGGTTTCAAAGAAATCTTTTCCTAGTAATAACGAAAGACCTGACCAACGCATGCCACTCTCTTCTTGTAGAAGCGAAAACTTTCTCTTCTATAATTTCCAGTGTGGTTTCCTCTTGAAAAATTGCCCTTCAAAATCTTCTGTTTGTTCTTGGGAAGTAGAACGGGGAATTTTAGTTTGCTTCCTTAACAGGGCTGGCATCCTTTGGTCCTTCAAATTGACATTGGTTCTCTCTGGGGGCACCAAATGACTACAAGCACACTGGGCTTCTTCCGGTCTCCAAATTCACTCTATAGTGTCCTGTGCTGGCTATGTTTTCAGCCGTATCAGTTTATCTTCTAAGTGGTCACCTGTGTCTGCATTGTGAATGTCTCTACCTCGTAGGACCAACACGGACGTCTTTGTACACTCAAGACACAAGTGTGCAAATAGACTGAGAAGAGTTTGGTACTCAGCCAGAGAAGCCAAAAAGGTTCTAGAATGTTTCAAATGCTTTCTTCTACACTACTGGTGCTATCTCAAAAAGATCAAATCCAACCATAATTTATAGAAGGGGCTAGATAGAATAGATTTATACTTCCCCCAACTCGCCCCAAACATCTGCATTGTAGTTTATGCATGAGTCTACATAACAGAAATTACCAGTTAAACAGCAATTTCCTGAGACCTGATTCACACCATGAAGCTGCCTTCACCTGGATAAGAGCTAATGTTTTTCTCTTCCAATGCCTCTTACAGCTGAGCCCTTCAACATGAGAACTCATACAGAGAGAGAGAGAGAGAGAGAGAGAGAGAGAGAGAGAGAGAGAGTTGCATGCAACAGAAGGCGGACTAATTATTAAAAACAATGTCCTTCTTGTCTGTTAAAAATTATCTATTTCTGTATAAAATTCTTCAACTGTGAAGGAACTGCAGAAAAGTGGGAGAAGAAAGGGGGGATGGACGAGAAGTACTCAGGGAAGTTACATCAAAAGAGATGACGCAGAAGGTGAGATAGCTTTCACAAGGCCCAGAAAGCCTAACCAAAGTAGTTAGTTCCAGGTCTACATCAAAAGAAAGCGGTACTCTACATCATCACCAGCCTTTCCTGTTATGTTTGAGCCTTAATTTCAGAGTTATCAAAAGTCATGTTATAATTGAAAAAAAGAAAGAAAGAAAGAAAACAGTGAATGGGCTATCCCTTTAAAATTAGATCATGGTGTGGATTAATATGCAGAATGAGTTGTCAATTGACCAGGCAACAAATGCACTTCCTCATTGCCTCATTTTCACTTCTATCTATGAATATTTTAAAGCCCTAATGTGCACTTGGCCATTTGGGTTTTAAGCGAAGACTTATCACAGTGTAAAACCCTTCATTTTTATCCCGTAGCAGAGGGCTTCTTTCCCCTTTTTCCAGGGTGTCATTAAAAATCTGATGCCAAGAGCCAGGACTTGGCAAGGTCTGCAATATAATTTGCAATCTGCAGTGTTTGCTGGCTAGCCCCCCCACCCCCCTCTTTTTTCCCCCTTACCAGCCTGCCTGCTAGAGTCAACAGGGGGCATCGCTCATCTGTCTAAAAGAAAAATAGCAGCATACTAATTAGAATTCTATTTGCCAGAAGCCTCGGAGTTGCTGTGCTTATAGATTTCAAGCTTCTTTTGTTTGAATTAAATTGCCAACTTTTTTTTTCTTCCTCCTTTGCGCTTGCATGAGAGAGAGCTGGTGCCGTATTTGATTGAAGCGAGGGTAGGGGAAGGTTGCGCAAGGGAAGGGTCTTCGCTATGGAAATGCTAGAGAAATGTCAGGGTTGTGTTTTAAAATGCCTGGTATGCTTTTCAGGGGTTGACTCCTGTCTTTTGCAGAGTTGCTTTGGGGGAACTGGTGGTTAGTTCATAGGCCATGGGGCTAGCTCTGGAGCTGAGGCCCCCAGCCCGATGTGGAAATTCTGGGGCAGAGCTGACACGCTCACCCCACGCAGAGCCAGATGGTCCTTGCTGGGATGAAATCCCGGGGCTGGGATCACAGCGCTGATTCAGAATGGAACACACAGTCTCCTTGCTCTGCTGGATATTTCTTTCCTGGGTGGGAGGATAACGCCAGCAAGATCAACACAGAGCCAGGCCGATAAAGATGAAGGGGACGGAGACAGTCTGTATTCAATGATCCCCCGTTTTTATGATCCCTTAAAAAAAGTTTTTCACGGTTCTTTATTAAAATGCCAGATTTTCCCATCAAGCATTTGTAAAGCCATACCCAATACCGGGTTTCCAAAATTACACAACAGCAGAAAATTAGGGTTCCAGAAAAATGGCAACATGCTTTGTTGGCGAAAGACACAATGAATCAGCATAATCCCATTGTCAGGAATTGCCATTTAAGTCCCAGTGTGTCCCTGAATCCCATAAAGGGTTCAGAACTAACCAAAAGGAAGGCTGGACCTGTGAAGCCGACCTCCTAGATACTTAGCAGTTTGCCTCTGAACTAAGCTAATACAAAGGCTCACAGTAGCTCATTATTAAGTTAATTGTCCTT
The DNA here is from genome assembly GCA_028555095.1 of Dicrostonyx torquatus. Lineage (NCBI taxonomy): Eukaryota > Metazoa > Chordata > Mammalia > Rodentia > Cricetidae > Dicrostonyx > Dicrostonyx torquatus. The sequence goes on from JAQHUG010000073.1 coordinate 3,334,919, forward strand.
TGAAACCCAAGAAACAAGAAACACAGACCCTACTGGATGCTTTAACACTTGGCAATGAAATTTACAGTCTAAATGCCTTTGACTATAAAATAATGTAGTATGTTCTATGCATGAATTGAAGAGACAAAGTTGTGTTAGGTTTAGTTGGTTTGGCTTGACTGACGCGGCACAGACACTGGGGCTCCTATTTTTAAGGAATTTTTGCTATAAGGAAAATACATTGCCACTACAGATCAAACTTGTGCATTTGCACAAAGACATCCCTTCTAAAACTGTAGCTCTGGGGACACCCAGTCACACCTCCAACAAAGCATACCTCTTTCTGCATGTGTGTGGGACATGAAAGAATTCCAAAGTGTTGAAAACCTAAGGACCATTTTCATGAATTTGAAAAAAAATGAATTAGAACCTGGTTGTTAATCCTGACTTCTTAGCTACCTGGTATATTTCTGCTGGTCTGCATTACTGAGAAGTGAGAGAGATCCTGCTTTGGTAGGCTTGGGAGAGATGTGGGAGTCAGTCAATTACCTAAAAAACTTGCTGATATAACATCTGCATGGAGAGACTGTGCCTACAAATGACAACAAGGCGGTCCTTGGAATTGTCATATCTGAGCAGAAGAGCTGTGAGGTCTGGTTCGTACCTAACCAAGAATCTACTTTGCTACTTACCTTGTGAAAAACCAGCAGTTCCAGCCATTTAGACATTTATTTCTTGTACTCACAAAAGCAACTTTGACTTAAATGTCTATTTCTTTCTCCTGACATACATTGCTTTAAATTTCTTAACTGTGCTCCAACCTGAGAAGCAGAATATTGATGCTCCCAGTATCATGGAAAGCCTGGAGCCAACTCCACTCACATCCCTTTGAATTACATTTCCAATTTTAAGCCTCTAAGCATCTAGTCCTCCTTTATCTGTTCTTGTTATAAAAAGTGGCAGGAGGCAGAGTGGCAGAATGACCCACAAGATGGCACCTGTCACCAGGGGATTTTTTTCCTGTATTCTGCAGGCCAAATTTTGTTTGAACTCACCGCGGCCTCTGTCATATCCTCAATTTCCCTCCACTCTTGGCCCTACCTCTTAATCCCCTCTGTGCAGGCTGGGGCAGTTTACCCAACTCCTGAACCTTCTCCTCGGGAAAAGCCAGAGTAAAACTTTAATTTGAAATGTGGATCAGAATTAAGCAGAGGCGGCAGCAGCAGGGGCTGGAGGGTGGGCCTGGAGGCTGACTCCATGGGCTTGGACCTAGTGGTGGAAATGATTGGTTTAAGCCTTTGATTTTCCCTGTGGCATTGCCCGAACTCTACAAACCCTAGGTTGCAGGGTGAGGAAGCTGACAGGAACACTAAAGATGCCGTAAGGTTTGGGTTTCTTTGAAGGCAAATGCATGACAAATGGCTGAAATAAAGTGCCTTGGGACTTTGACTCTGCTGTATTTAAACCTTGGCTAGGTTGAAACAGGCACTTCCATATTTTGGATACAAGTTCTAAGCTTGGTAAAAAGAAAAAAAAACAAAACAACAACTACAATTCAGTGAGAAGGGGATTGCAAGGGTCTGGGAGGAGTTGGGGGAGAGGGACAAATGTGATCAAAATACATTGCATAAAAACCATTTTTTAATAAAAAGTCATTATTTCTTTTAGATAAAGGACCAACATGTTTAAACGAAAAGAGACTCATATTTCCAGACAAGTGCATAGAATCTTAGTTTGTCAAAAAGTTTAAAAAATAAGATAAAAATAGAAGGAATTTTGGTTCCCCAGCCACTACAGCAGTACCATTTGGAGCAAACTGAATGTTCAGAATTTTGTCAACAAAACCATTGCAATTCAATATATTAAGTCAACGCATGTGCGCAAAGAGACTGTAACTGTGCTGGCCAAAGGTTATTTTACTATCAGAATCATGAAGCGCCTTCAAATGTTAAAGCCATTATCTTACTAATGTGACGATGAGGATGAATATTATGTTATCAATATTATTTGAAGTGAACTCAATTCAAATAACAGAGGATGTGGTCTCCTATTAATTAACTAGGACATTTGCGATAATTAAAAGTCAGAGAAAGAAGCACAGCCAGGCTAGAGGATTGAGGGGAGCAGGATGCTGCTCTTCCCTCTAAGATCAGGGGCTGTATCCTAGGCTGGTGAAAGCCAGAAAACTGACAGGTACTCTAAATTAGTGGCCTCAGTTTCCCCCTGTCTCTTTCTGCACCCCTGCCTCGTGAGTCAACAAAGACCCTTGAGGAACAAGGCACAGTGACACAACCGTGATGCCTCCTCTCCTTTCAGTCTGCTCCAGGAGGCTGGGACTCTGCAAATGCCCATCATGGGCACATGATTCCCTCTGCATTTCAGCAATGCTACTAAAGAGGATCTTGAGGTATTGTAATTAAGCTCATCTACAGCTGCTGTAATGAAACAAATCAGAGAAATGTGTTGCTTGTTGGGGGCAGCAAACATTTGGGCTTTTGTATAATCCTTTTTATAAACCATTGTTACTTCCCTGCGTTTCCCGTGTGAACACCATTACTTCTGCTTCTTTGAGCTACCACCCTGCTCACTTGGGTGTCGCCGCAAAGGTGGGCCAATAGAGGGTAATACCACTGGAGGAAAGACTGTACAGGCCAGCCACTAGGCAGTAATACCACTAGAGGAAAGATTTCTTGCCCAATGTAAAGATGACAGGCCTATACAATAACACATGAAAAAAAAAGTCATTCATGATTTGATTTTTAAAAGCAAAAGGGATGCACTGTCTTTTTTTCATATTACATAAGTGCTCAATGAACATGTGTGTGTGTGTGTGTGTGTGTGTATACATATGTGTCTGTGTGGTTACTAAACTATGACCCCCTACAGTGGTGGCTTAATTTTTCTGATTATCTTAGATTTCTGCAGTGGACAAATTTTTAAATATTTATGTATATTTTAAAATTTTGCATCACTTAAGCAGAATTCCTCTAAAATTTTCCTCCTGCCTCTTTTTACTGTTTGTCTGTGCATCTCCCAAGGCATGAATCTTTTCTTCCCAGGAGACTGAACCATACAAGGAAGGGGAGGGGCCGGAAGGAGAAGCTGAGATCTTTACTGTGTGCCTTTATCTGCCTGTAAGTCAGACTTGAATGCAATTCAGTGAGATGCTCCTCTTCCCTTTGAGCTGGGCATACAAACAAGCTCATGAAATCCAACAAGAGGGTAAGAGCTTACCTGTCCCCCCACCAAATTTATCAAGAGGGGTTTGTGCTGGGCTTATGAAACTGTCATGGAAGGACAAGGTAGAGATCAAATGTACTGTTGAGGAAGGAAACGAAGCACAAACTTTGCCCAGAGCTTGGGGACAATGATGCTCAAAGATTAACCCACCCTCTCAATTAACACCTCACATGAAAATCCCCCACAAGGTCATGGGATCTGAGCTTCGGTGCGGTCAATCAGCACAGCCCGCCCCCATACACACTGAGATCGAATGCAGAATTAACACTGGTCCCCAAGCCCTGGCTCACAGACTCACGTCAGATTAAGCCTTTGCGCAGAGAAGATATGAAAAGCATTTCTAATTAGGGTCTGAGGTTACTGGCTAGAATGCAGGCGAGCAGTCTGCCAACCATTCTTCTCCTTTTTTATAATTTTAATTAAACTCAGATACTATTTAATTCCTACCTGCATAGATTTAGTGCTACTTGAATGCAAACCTGATAAAGAATACTCCTGATCCCCACTTAGCTGCCACAAGGACTTATTAAAGAGGGGGTGACCGTCTCCAAGATCTTCCACGACTCCCTCTGCAATAATTACTTTTCTATCAAATGAAAAGCATAATATTTTTCTGTAAATAGGTTTTTTCCCCTGTGAAACTTTGACTCCACTACTCTCTTGACGAAATTGTAATTATAACTTCACTGTAGGGGTTACTATACCATCAGCATGGCTAGCTGTTAGAATGTTTTTTTCCATGCGGACTAAAGCTCCCCTTCCCTATGGCATGTGTACAGAAACTCAGATGGACGCTAGAGAATTTTTGATACAAATGCATCACTAATTAGAAGTGGGTGTGTTGCTTCCGCATTTACAACATGCTATCGACTGGACACCATTTGAATTATTAAGAATTCCATGGTGCCTGGGTCCTTCTGCTGCTGCCTGATTAGCAGTCCAAAGTCTTCGAACCAATTTTTAATATCTGCAGTGACCCCAGAAGCCTGAAACAACACCTTCAGCATACTAAAGCCTTGTTATTCCCAGGCACAGATCTGAATAATTCAGGATCCATGATGACAGCTCTGCCCCTGTGCAACTGTGTGGGAGACTTGGGGATTCTCCAGTCCACACTGCTCCTTCCCTCTCCACAACTGCTCTGCTTCTCTCCCAGAGGTGCTTCCAAGCAGCCACAGCCTCAGAAGTATTACTCTAAAGTCTTACTGGAATAACAACAAGGTAGAAATTTACCCAAAAAAATGTTCTCATTTTATGTCACTGGAGCAAAAATACAATTGACCCAGTAGCGCATGAGGGCCTAAAGCATTCCTTCAATGGGGAGGGGTTGAAATATCTGTTCATGCATAACTAAATCAGACTGTGGCATCATCAAATATCCTTTTTTACATTTACAAAAAATGTATGTTGAATAAATTTGTGTTTGAGACTGTAACTACTTGAAGACCCATCTAAAGTCAATATCTCAACAAGTTTAGAAACTTGGGATTACCAAAAACCTTTAAAGTTTGTGAAATTTATATTTTTAACCTGCTAACTTAAATCAGCTTTCTCTCTCTCTCCCTCTCTCTCTCACCTCCAGCTGTAACTCATAAATAGCAAAAAAGTACTAAGCTATCAATTAGCAAGCTTGTATATGGGCACATAGAATGTCCAACGTTGTCTATAGAACATTCTGGGAGATGCTTCAGATTACACTACAAAGGGCCAAGTCTTAAACCAAATATTTTGTCTGGGACATGTGTCTTGTCATATGTCTGATGTGCTACCTTCTTGGAGGCACTACATTTTGTCTCCAGCCAGTCAATAAACAGAAGCATCTTGTGGGAGAAGCAGAGGTACCTGCAACACTGTCTTCATCATGTCCCTGTCTGGACCCCTTTGATGTCACTACTGCCTCACATCGGCATCCCTCTTAGTTCATGTGTCACTTACATATGGCAAGAGACAAATAATTGCACCCCTTATATTCATAACTTGTCTGAGCAAACTGTCCACAGCCAATATCGTCAGAAACTGGTACACCGACCTCCCTAGGTACTAGATGGAGGGCCTTGGGAAAGTTATTTAGCTCCTCTATGTGTAGGTCGCCTCCTCTGTAACACAGAGGGAAGTAGACCCACCTACTCAGTGCTGTTGGGAGAAAGGGCATGTGAGTGGGAGCAGAGGGTGCCTCCTCCAGCAGGGTGAGCACTTCTTATCACTGCCCTTCCTAGTATTGCTTTTCTCAAGCCACTCTTCCCGTGTTGGGGGGTGTGAGTCTCTAAGCTCCTCCTGTTGAAGATCTGTGCTCCTGTCCATGCCAAGTCTTCCAAAACATTTTTCATCACATTCAGTCAAAACTTTCTAACTATTGAATCCCTCAAGATCTAAGATCATCCTGGCATTCACTCCAGTTTTCTGGGCAGGTCAGAAGGTCTCTGAGGCTGTGCCACACACAAATCCTCCACAGTTTGTTCCACGTTTGGATCGGTGGGTGGAATGTTCTGGAGCTATGACTTCAGCTGCATGCTTGTCTTGTGGCTTGCTGGGCAGAAAAGAGCAGACCCCTCTGGAGGGCAGGCACGCCTATTTTGTCTTTGTCCTTCTATCACTGCAGGCCCAGGACTTCAAGCAGAGCAGATGGTTATCAATGTTCGTTAAATTAATTCTCAGGCAATTTGCTTCAATTTACTTAGAACTCCCTGGGTAAGTAATCAGTTCCTATACCATTCAATGAGGCTTTAATAGCATTTACATTGGATACTCTATACAGGTTAATCAGAACCAGCTCCCATAATGCCCTGGCTTTGGACTCAGGGACCTCAGACACACACTCTCTGGTTCTGCATCTGCCATCTTAATGGAGGGCTGGGACTGAGTGAGGACAGTTCTGTATGGATGGTATGAATACCTCTGCCATGCACAAAGTGAATCTCATAGACACAGATTCGTCTGACAGAACAATTAACTGAAAGATTTCACCGCCATGGAACAGCATTCAGATGAATGATCAGCCTGCCTGAACTGTTGAGGGAAACTGATCACGTTCCGATTGTTCAATTTCTAAAAACTAAACAACATTATTTCAGGAGATTTTAAAAGAAATTTTCACATTCCTAAAATAAGAGGGATATTTTTAAAGTGCCACACTGACATCCAAAGGAGTTGTTACCAGCTTGCATTCCCACCAGCAATGCAGAAGTGTTCCCTTTTCCTCACAACCTCTCCAGCATAAGTTGTCATCAGTGTTTTTTATCTTGGCCATTCTTACAAGTATAAGATGGAAACTCAGAGTTGTTTTGATTGCATTTCTCTGATGACTAAGAATTTTTAACATTTGCTTAAGTGTCTTTCAGCCATTTTAGATTCCAAATGCCCCTCGACCGAAGAATGAATAAGGAAAATGTGGTATATTTACATAATGGAGTACTACACAGCAGAAAAAAATAACGACAGCTTGAATTTTGCAGGAAAATGGATGTAGCTAGAAAACATTATTTTGAATGAAGTAACCCAGACACAGAAAGACAATTATCACATGTACTCACTCATAGGTGGTTTTAAGCATAAAGCAAAGAAAACCAGCCTATAAACCACAATCCCAGAGAATTTAGACAACAATACAGACACTAAGAGAGACTTACATAGATCTAATCTACATGGGAAGTAGAAAGTAGAAAAAGACAAGATCTCCTGAGTAAATTGGGAGCATGGGGACCTTGGGGGGAGGATTGAAGAGGAAGGGGAGAAGAAGGCAGGGGAGTAGAGAAAAATGTAGAGAAAAAAATTAAAATTAAAAAAGAAGACTTTTTTGTCCAATGGAAGATAGAGAGGGAGTACATCTGGATGGAAGGGAAGATGGGGAGGAACTGGGAGGAAAAACACAATCATGTGAGGAAAACGTATGTGAGAAAAAAATCTATTTTCAACAAAAAATAAAGTAAAAAAATCATAATACAAAACCTCTCCCACTTACATAAAATGACTAATACGCCCATTCTAAAGATAAAAAAAAAATGGGTCCAAAGAAGCGAAATGACTATTGCTGAGCTATTTGAAGCTAAGAAAGTAGGGTTTCTTGAGTTCCCCCTTTTTTACTTTTGTTTGAGACAGTGTCTCATGTGACTCAGGTTGACCTGAACTGGCTGTGTAATTGAAGATGACCTTGAATTTCTGATTCTCCTCTCTCCACTTCCTGAAGTCTGTGGTTGCTAGAACTTTTCAACCCCAACCTGCAAATCCCTAATCCAAGGTCCTAATGCTTTCTAACCAGAAAGGGAGCTTGCGTCAGAGATTCATCCATGTCTTCATGAACTTATTCATTCAAGAAGTACTTTGTGGGAGCCTTTTATGTACCAGCACTCTTTATTATATTTGTGCAGGGAATGGGGAAGGTTGTGAGGAGGCCAGAGTCAGTCTCACGTGTCATTCCTTGGGTGCTATCCACCTTTACTTTTGAGACAGAATCTCTCACTGAGACCTAGAACTCAACACTTAGGCTAGGCGGATTGGCCAGTGAGTCCCAGGGATCTACTTGTCTCTGCCTTTCCAGCACTGGGATTACAAATCCACATTCAAGCCCATTCCCGGCTTTTTCGATGGGTTCCAGAAAAACATGGAGGTTCGTGTTTGTGTGGCAAGTACTTTACTGACTAAACTGTCTTTTCAGCACCATAAAAGGCATTGTCTAATGAATGCTCCTAGATAACGTTCCTTCCACAACACATGTTATCTCCAGCAAGGGCCTTATACTCTCCCTGTGTTTCTTTGTAATCTTCCTGGAATCTAAACATTAAGTTTCAACTAGATGGGAAATGATTTCTTACCTCTTGGTCTTTATTAAGTTGATCCATATTTATCAAAATACTTCCATCATAACTTTCCATTAGATCACAGCCATTTATGTACCAGAGCAATCTCTGCTGGTCAGTGTAAGTGAGGCCCTACAGTGAACGTGGGAAAGACTTGTGAGAACCTCCCGAGTCTGTAGTACTTTCCATATTTATATAAATGTTGGTCAATAGTCAACTCAAACACGCCCATATTAAAATTCATATTCTATATATGTTCCATCTAGTCATTTGTTCTATTCAAGGACACGTGTTACATGCTCAGCATTTCAGACTGATGTCCGAGTCCAAGTAAAGTCCAGTTAATGGGGTTTCCCATCACCAGACCTCAGAGTTGGAGCACCTAAAGTATCGCACAGTCATGTTTCAAGCTCCATTAAGCAACACAGACATAAAGTGATACGCAATAACAGTAATGGCACTACTGTAAGGAAAGAAGATGCTCCAGTGATTAATATTTTCATTATTTTTCTCTGTAATATCTGCATCCCTACTGAGCAATATAACTTGGCCTCATAATTTTCAAAGATAGGGAGATTATTATTTTTAATGTTCTAGGATACATGTGTTTCTTTTTAATTCTTTTAATGCTGCTAATGGTGATGAGTTTGAGGGTCATGAGGGAAAGAGCAGTTGCCTCTGTTAGCTCTGCTTGAGCCTCTGAAATGTAACCATTCGGATAGATTAATCATTTGTCTGTGACCAGGCTTAATTTCGTATATTCCAATAATATATCCCAGCGTTATATCTACCAAATTATCTAAAAAAAAAGGCTCTACAAATAATTGGCTAATTATCTCACGTATGTAATTGTGATCTAATGGATAGAATTTTAGGTGCATAAATATCCAGAATGCCTCTTATTTTGTAGGCTTTTGTTTTATTCTCAGTGACAGTGCTGTTTTTGCCTTTTTTTCTGGGAAATGGAAAACATTTTGTCAGAAAACCACTTCATCCTCAGGACTGTGATAAATCAATATTATAAAACACTTTAAAATTATTTACTTTTTAAAAAATTCAAGGATGTTCCCAAATATTGTTATGTTTTTTGTCATCTAGGGCTCTAAGTAGCATATTGCTATCCTCTCATGGGCTTGGGATAATGGTAGTGGAGTTTGTACCTCCTCTGTAAAATATGTTTTGGATTTTGAAAGGTTTAGTGGAAAAATGGGTGATACGATTAGAAATGTCTCAATATGATTTCATATTTAAATAATATTTCAGACGTGTGCAGAACAAAATAATCTTAAATGGTATTTTTCCTTTCTTATAAAATGTAATTACAAAAACTCACAGAACTGACATAATATTTCTATTAGACAACCCTTCTCTAAGAGTTTGGGCATATTTTGTAACTGGTTATTAACCCTTTTCATAGAGGAGAAAGCTTAGTACACAGATACCCTTAGTCACAGACAGGGAAAGTCTGAACTTTCATTTTCCGTATTCCTTTAGAAGCAGGTGTCTAATGCCTAGTAAGATGGCTTATTGGCTAAAGCATTGACCTGAGTTCAGTCTCAGGGACACACATGGTAGAAGAAGAGAACCAACTCCTGAAAGTTGTTCTTTGATTTCTGTGTATAAACTATGAATGTACTTGCATACACATGCTTGTGTGTGTGTGCTCACATTTATAATAAATCAATCAATATTTTTTTAAAAAAAATTAAATAAAAGCAGGCTTCTAAGTCTTCAAAAGTAAGCTCCTTCTTATGGATACCCTGAGCCCAAGGCCTGAGGGAAGAAGACCAGGAAAATCCATACTCCCACACCTGAAAAAAAATAAATAAAAGAAAGCCCTAAAAAGGACTAAACAGCTCTAAGCGAGGGTGGCAATAACCTTTGTTAAATAAAATTCCCTGAGACAAGATGTGTGCATCCTGTGTAAATGAGAGTGAGGGCCAGTTTTTGATGAGTTAATTCTGCAGGAGCGGCAGGGGCTGTCATCATGCTACTCGGCCCCATATTTGCATCGGTGACTGGCACTCTATTAGGATTGGTATCAAGGGGGTGGGATCCTGGTTTCCCTGGATTTGGGCCTTTCACACATTCTGATTGACAGCTTCTACTTGTAAAGCGGTCACCCGCGCAGCTGTCTCCTGCTCCTGACCGCCTTTCCACCACAGTCCTTGCAATTCGGGTTTCATTCATCGGCCCTCTTGAATAGCAACATCCTCCAGTTGGAGAAAAACCTGCTGTCGCTATGCGTGGCCTGCATTTGCATGCATGCACTGTCCTGCCAAGCACTCGGTGGCACCGTGTCTGCCAACTGACAGGCAGCCCATGGATCCCATCCATGATAAGTTTTCTGGTTTCTCAAATTATCTATGTTTTACTTTGCTTTCATGCTCAAAGCATAACAAATGTCTTTGATATGGGTTTGTGCGGTGTGGAATGCCAATAGCATCAACTGAACTGTAGCACACCGTGGAAAAGCTGGTTTGCGGAGCCTCAATTGGCCATAAGCTACAAATATCTGCTGTTTCATGATGACTTTGATTGCTACATAAACTCTGATCATTAAACATTGATCAAAGATGACTTGGGATCAAATGGCCTTACACTAAGATTTTATAGACACGCGAAGCAAGGTCAGGACCAGGCTTTCTGAAGAGGCCTGGGACCTCACTGTGGACAACTGAGGTCCAAGTTCTTCTCAGGGTTTTTAATGAATGACTGGGCTAGACTTTCACGATACTTCTACCTCTTAGGAAATCTTGTCAAGACCAAATGATGAGAAGTTGGAAGATAATCAATGAATGTCTAAGCAGACAAGAAATATAGACACATAAACATGCGGATAAGGTTCATAATTTTAAATAACCTTTTATTTTCCGTTCTTGTGATAGCTGTTGAATATAGAAAATTTGAAAATAAAAAATAATTGAACAGCCCTAAAAACTATATATAATTCTATTAGCATCCTAATTTGTGATCCGTGCCCTCTTTCACTATGCAGAAGTACTGATTTTCAAATGCTCGTGTGTGCTGTGCAGGTGTCTCTTGTCATTTCCACTGATGCTCTGTTTTCACTCAGATATTCATTCTGAGCCTTAACGTATTCTTGTATAACATGTGTTATAGTAACTATACTGTAAATAAGGTGTATCATAACTCATCTAACTTACATCCTATTGTTGGACATAACAGCCTTTCTTTTCCTTATCTCTATAAACTATCGAGTGTGCTTCCCAAATGAACAGAATCCAGGTATAGGTAGACCAATGCCAATTAAGTAGAGGATACTAACTTTATAAATGGAACCTGAATTTCTAAGTGATTTAAAGTCCATCGGGGATTTTGAAATATTGTTGTTTAAAAATTCATATCTCAAAAATGAAAACAAAAACCTATCTCTCCTAATAACGGCTGATGTCTATTAATACAGGTTGCCTCCCATTCACTCACGAAACCCTCATGGATATCGAGTTTATTCTGATGCTTACCTCTGGAGTTAGAACTTTCTCATTCATAAAAACTCCAGAGCAGGTGCTAGATCCCTAGCCAAATTCCAAAGAAGTAATCACATTTCAAATGTACTATAAGATCACAGACTGCCATGCATTCCAGGGCAACTGAGTCAATGCAAACTGATTGCTTAGCTTCAATAAAAATGGAATCAAGCCAATCAGTGAAATGGAGACAAAAGAAGTAGCATGGTGGGTGAGTTATCTCATGAGAAAAAAAAAAAAGCATTTAACCGGGTGTTCCTGAGGTTTTTTTCTTCCTCTGAAACACTGTGACCTGTGAATATATTAGAAAGTTCCCATCCTCCCATATCTCATATGCCTTATAAGATAGGCATAGAGAATAGGCCTATCTTATAAAAAAATCTACATTTGCTTGTGGGTTGTACAAATATACTGATCAATAGATAGACATACAAATACAGAACATAACAAATACAGATAAATGCAGGGTCCAATATATGATAGCCACAGAGATACAGATAGAAATGAGATATGAATATAGTTGAATGTATGCTTTACCCACTGTCCCAGAATGAACACCTTCATTTAAAACTGGGACAACCCTGTGACCTATTTCACACAGTAAAATACGGCAAAAAGTAATGCTGTCTGAAATGATATTTCATACTGATGGCTTGAAAAGTCATCAAACCTTTTCCATTCTAATACGCCACATTCCAGAGAGGAAATCTAAGTATTCATGACAGCATACAGAAAGAAAGCCCAGTAGCCTGCTCATGTGCATAGAAAAGTCCCCACAGAGGAGCTCCCAGCAAGTACTAGATAGTTACTACCGTCTATACAGTCTGCCGTATGTATGAGGCCACTGCCTCTTTTCAGCCATCTCAGGACATGGGTGACTTCAGGCAAAGAGGAACCTGACTACTTTACAGAATGATGAAAAGAGGTTATTATTATCATAAGTCTCTAACTTGGGGGCTCGACGATTATTCAAAAGACAGCTGTGCAGTAATTTCGAGGGGAATTCAGAACAACGAGAACTATAACTTCTTATATTTGCATAATGACTACTACATACATGTATATACTCATATATTCATAGCCATATTTTCTATATATGATCATTCAGCCAACTGTGATAGAACACACTGAGGAAAACTTACATCTGTGCCACCTCTTTTCTTTAACAACTTAGCAAGACAGCTTTGTGTAAAATCTTTATATTAGGCTTTAAAGACATTTAAAAATTATTTAAAATATATGGAACATGTTACATACGTTATGTGTGAATAACTAACTATTCTGTGTGAGGTACTTGAATATCCTTGAATATTTGTACCCATAATACAAAGGAGCAGCTGATCCCCACTACTAACAAGGGCCAACTATGCATATGTATATAGTAATATGCTAATATGTGCCCACATTTCTCATTGTAAGAATGCAATGTGCAATAGTAACAAAACTGCATAGTTTGCCTCATAGTAAAATCAGATAGCTTGTCCCGATTTATGTAAGGTGTTAATGTGTGTCATTAGTGTCATAAATTAACGTGAGAAATTTGGGGTTTATTGTTCCTCCAATCAATAGATTCAAATCAGATTCACAAATCCACTTTTACTCTAGGCCAGGAAAAAAACATATTCCAAAATAATGCAATTAAATTGAGTAGTATTTGTACTCACCAAGTTCTCAATACATAATGTGTGTGATGAGTGTGTCTGAGTTGGCAGTGATGAGAGAGAGCCTGATGGGCTGGTGATCAAAACGAAGCCACCAGCTTCTGCCAGGGAATAGAACAATGGGCACTTCTATCCCTCTATGCAGAACTCAGCCTCTCTGGAAAACAGATGTGGTCTCCCTTTGACTACAGGTCCACTTCCGTCAAGAGACAAGTGCAAGAATTAGGTGAGACCCAATCACAGAAATCACTTAACCCACAGTCAAATGTATAGCAAGCAAAAAGCCACCACCATGGAGTTTAGACAGTACCTCCACCTTGTTGCTTATGTGGCCCCATGTGGCAGAAGCTGTACATGGGGGCCAAGGAGCAGCAAAGCTCTTAGATTTCTCACACAAGTCTTCTATGATTCAAAGAGAAACCAATTGCTGGAGTGAGAAAATGTCTGTGAATGTAAAGAAAAACTCTTTGATGGACATGTAGAGGCAGAAGTGTTAATCTCAGAAATTGAAGAAACACAGAGTGGTTATCAGTCTGGAGAGGGGAGGCAGGGAGGAAGAGATAATGGGTTACTGGTTTCGTTGAGAAGGATAAACATCTAATGTACTAGAGAATAGTATGGAAACAAAAGTTAATATCCACTGCTAGAATAGTCTAAAAATAAGTAATAGAAAGTGTAGATAGAAGTTTCTGTCCTGCCCAGTCCCACAGTCATTCAGTCCCAAAGAAACACACAGAGACTACATCAATTACAACCTGTTTTGCCTATTAGTTTAGGGTTCTTATTAATTAACTCTCACATCTTAAATTAACCCATTTCTATTAAATTATATTTTACCATGAG
>JAQHUG010000073.1:3367205-3428811 GCA_028555095.1 Dicrostonyx torquatus
GGTAGTGGGGGAGCAGGAGGGCCGGGAACAAGGGGAGTAAATGTAAATTCTTCTTTTAACAATAATAATAATAAAATAAAAAAGACGCCAAGAACTCAACTCCAGTCACAGCCACTCCGGTACCAACCAGTAATTATTTCTACAAAAAGAAACAAAAATGTATGACTGGTTTGTGACTATCTAAGAGTTTACCAAGACAGAAGCAGGCTATAAACTGCAGTGTTGTCTTGGTTGTGGAACCAAGGCAAATGTCTATCCTTTATACAGCTGCCTGCATAACTGTTTTTTTTTTTTTATTTGGCTAGTGGTCATATGTGGTCCAAGAACTGACAATACCTCTTGTTCTTAATAATTTTCTCTGTGATGGCCTCCATTTAATTGCAGTTGATGACTCCTGAAAAGTAGACCTTGTTAAAAACTCTGATGTTCTTTCTAATTTTTGCAAATTTTTTTTGCCTTTTGTAGAAACAATCTCAACATTAAGATTCTGAAAATGAAGTCAACACTCTCATTGGTCTTATTCCATTTGCGTTCATTAGAGAGTTGTCTGGCAAGCTAAAAGGCACTAATGTAATCTTTTTCACTCCAAATACATCAAAGAAAGAAGGAAAAGATCCTATGAGTAAAGTTTTCAAAGCTTTTCCTTTCTTTTTCCTTTTTTTTAAAAAGAAACTGACTAATGGAAATGATTGCAAGGTAGTCCATATGTTATCCCTATTTTATTTTTTAAGGAAAATCCATTTGATGTGATGTGAAGAGTAACTTTTTGACTTCCAAGTACTTTAAATCCAGATGCTTGTGCAAGGTGATCCTCTAGGTTAATGCTTTTAAGGCAGGAAGTCCTTATGAGGATGTGGGGACTGCCTTAGTGCCAGGGAAAGGGACTTTGTGGGACCTCTGCTGAGAAACTGTGCTGATGTTCTTAGCACTCAACTCTCTCTACTCACTATGGCTATTCATGCTTTCATCTTTTCAATGTGGTCGGTCTTTAAGCTTGTCTGTTTCCAGTCTAGGGAAGAATTCCTTATCCTGATATCTTATGCTCTGTCAAGATAGGAATCCTCTGTGGTCTTTGCCACAAACCTTTTGCAAACACAGACCCTTCTGGTGCTTTCTTCTGAGATCCACTTCCAGGACGAAAGCCTGGTAGAGGGCAGCTACACAGACACATTTCTATTTGTAAAGACTTCCTGCTGCTTGCCAAGGCCTGGCATCTGTTCCTTAACTCTATGGTGCATTTAAACAGTGTCCATCAATTATTTGGTCTTCAGTACCTGCTGTCATCCTATGAGCCTCTGGTCCCACCTGCTGAAAGCCTGCACACTTCAGGCCTCACATATCTCATGCAGTAGATGCACAGAGTCCTTCAGAAGTCACTTTTGGGTGGCACTGGTGCTTCTTTGATCTTTCTCCTGTTTCTCCTGGTCTGATCTGTTTTGTGATCCAGACAGACAAATGATCCAAAAGCAAGGTTTGTGTTAATTTATCACAAGAAATTAGCCTTAATTCCCCCTTACACAATATCATTCTTATCTCACATGCCGTAAATCAGATGTCCACATAGAGATGTCTCTCAGGCAAAAATTAAGGCACCCAGTGGGTAGGCACTGAGGAAGAACTTCTGAAACTCGGTTTCCAATGTGCCATGTTGTTGGTACAATGGGACTCCCTGCAGCTGGAAGACAGGTCCTCGTTCCCCTGCCTGCCTTTGGCTGAGGACTGAAACCCTTCCTTAGCACCTGAGTGCTTCATTTCCAAGTCAGCAATAGTCTCCCACTTGGGAAATTTCTAATATCTCATTATGAGATATGTCTCCAGCAGTGAGAGGAAGGTCTCCTATTTCACAGGATCATGTAGTATTTTTGAGGTCATCTAAAGAATGCAAGATACTCTCCTTATTTTAATTACATTTGTCAAGTCACCTGGGACAGTTGCTATAGGAAACTCATAGACTCTAAGAATAGAAATATTGATCTTTCCAGCACCGTTGTTTACCTCTTTTATTGTTTGACTACAATAATAGGGCCCAGCACTCCCCTCAAACTCAGAAGTTACATCATGGTAAAAGCTAAGTTCTGGGACAGAGTGAAGATAAGAGGGTGTCTCCTCAAAATTCAGAGCAAGAGAAAATCCAGAGTGAGCAAGAATGCTTATTTACTGAACACTTGACTAATTGATGTTGGAAAATGAATACAACAGTGGCTGGAGAATGTGAGCTCCATTTTATTTTATTTTGTTTTGTTCTTTTTAATAGATAAAAACTTAGGTCTTTGTGGGATTTTTTTGTCTTTGTGTGTTTATTTCTATGATTAGCTAGCTATTTTCCAAATCAGTAACTAGTTGTTATTAACATATTCAATTACTTACAAATGATGAAATTAACTGCCTTAAGTATGTATACATTGAAATTAGAATAAATATAGATAAAACTTCTTTGACAATATAAAACTGTCAATGAAACCTTAAATATTAGATGTTCATTAATACACTTACAATGTTCAGACTTTGGAGTAAGTTGATCATGACATTATTATGGCCTGGAAGCTACATGCTACCAACAGAACAGAAGAATGAGTTATGGAAAACTTTTCATACTGGTTACACAGAAAAGCAAATGGATATGACTGTTTCTGACTAAGCAATTTTCTAAAATGCACCTCAAATACACACCTGGAAATTTTACTTTCTTTCATAATTGGATCTACATCATTGTTTCCAAGCTGTCTCAGGCTCTGGGCCAACTTCAGTTTCAAGGAAATCAGAATGCAATCCCTGCATGTCACGTGCCCTGGTTGTGACACTCATAGATGTCAAAATCAATGCACAAGAAAACTAAAACTGTCTTGTCTGAAGCTCTGCTCTGTTGCTCTCTTCCTACCTTAGGGACAGGCCACCTTGTACGTGGTTCTGTAACAGAAAACTTACCAAATCATGGTCTCTGTACCAAAGCACCTGGTACATCCTCTCCATGACAACTGGTAACTGAAAGGCAGGCATTCACACAAAGCCTGGCCAAAACTGAGGCTGTTCCATGGATTGCAGAGTTAAGGGCATTCTCCACGCAGAAACAGCAGTGAGGCCAAGCTGGCTCTTGCTCTACCAAAGGTCTGAACAGCAGGACTGATGGACAGATGTTTGGCTGTGCTAACTGTTCCTTCCTGCTTCCCAAAGCCTACTCTGCCACCCACGGATGCAGAAGTTCCATGGTATCATGCCTACACAGCTACTTCCTGCTTGCCTTGCCAGACTTGTATGTATTTATAGCTGAAGCCCTACCTGATATACCATTTGTTGTCTAGTCTCTCTGCTTGGTTCCCAAACTGAGATGTGGGAATAAATTAAGACTCCGAACTTCCAAACTGCCTTTAAAATACACTGTGAACTCTGGTTTCCCTTCAGACCATCTAAAAGTTGTTTGCCTTTTAAAAAGCTATGAATTGAGGCTGGAGAGACAACTCAGTGACTGCAAGCCCATGGTTACTCTTCTAGAGGACTGGAGTTCAACTCACGGACTACATTCAAGGGCTTCCTACTGCCTACAACTTCAGGTCTGGGGAGTCTCATGGTCTCTTCTGACCTCCATAGGCACTCACACACATGCACATAGACACATAGACACACCTACACATGTAATTCTTCAAAGTAAACCTGGTGCCAGGGAAACCCCCAGTGACCCACAGGATGACCCTAACTGGGACTCCTAGCAATAGTGTAGGGTGCCTGCACTGGCAGTTTACTACTGCAAGCAGATTGGTGTCTTCCAAAGTTGCCATCACAGATACTCTAGCCAGTAACTGATGGAAGCAGAGGCAGAGATCCACAGAAAAGCACTCCACTGAGATCCAAGAGTCTTGTGGAAGAACGGGAGGATGGATTAGACCAGCCAGGGGATCATGTTGGGAGAACTCACAGAGACAACTGACCTGAGCTCTATGGATCAATAGTCAGGGAGTCTTCATGGCACTGACTAGTCCTCTGCTTGTATGTGACAATCGTGTAGGTTGCTCTCTTAGTAAGACTTAGAAGTATTACAAGTCTTACAAGACTTAGAAGATTTACAAAGAGAGCAGGACCTCTCCCTGGCACTTAGCTGGTTTTAGCTAACTTGCTCCCCATGCTGGAGTACTTGGCCCCACCTCAACTTGATGTGCCATGCTTTGGGCAAGCCCATGGAAAGCTGTCCCTTTCTGAACGGAGATGGAGGAGGAGTAGATAAGGAGGAAGTAAATGGGAAAAGGGAGGAGATGGGAGGAGAAACTAGTTGGTGTGTAAAGTAAGTGGACATTTGTGTTTAAATAAAAAAATGAAAATGATGTAAGTACATTTTAATTAAAAATGAATAAACTATCTACCACTGACCTAAAGAAGCTTGTGAATAAATGGCTTGATATAATAAAAAAGTAAATATTTTTAAAACTTTGAATTAAACAGAAGCCGTAAGGACCTAGCAATAATCACTTTCCTGTGACGCCTGAAGGTCACTGGTAAGAAACAAAAAGACAACTGCAACCAAACAAGAACCCAGAGTCGAGACAGTTCATCTGTGAATATCACCAGCAAGACAGGAAACTACACACCACACACATGCACATGCACACACACACAGTGACACAATCAAGCAAAAGCTCTGCAAAACAGTTTGTGGATCAACAGGCCCATCAGGCAAAGGAAATGGCATCTTTCAAATAAATGATGGAGCTAAATCTCTTACACTGAACCATTTTGGTTGATCTGCTTGCGGCCCTTTTCGTTTGTGTGTTTTTAAGTAGTGTTACATGAATTTGTAAACGTATTGTTGAGATGGTAAAAATTCATTGACGATTGATAGAAATAAACAGACTGGGTGATAATTGAATTAACAATGCTTAAAAATAATCAGATGACCTTAGTCTTCAGAAAATAAAAATGTGATATTAAAATGAGCTTGGATATTCTGGTAATAGCAATGCCACTTTTTCCTATTCCTTTCTTCTGCAATCAGGGATACTAAGTCATCATTGCCAAAATGAAAATAAAAATAAAAAATCTTCACAACTTTTTTGTCTCCGGACTGTTTGAGACTGGGAACATCCTCCCTTGCTTCTCTTTAGAGGCTACATCCCCAATAATGCAACCTGTGGTCCTGTCTACAACCCAGAGCTATGGGGCCATGATACTTTCATAACACTTGAAGCTAATATCTCCTGGATTACAATAACCTGTGTGTCTGGAGATATAGTTTGTCATTGTTGCATAATAGTCTTATTTATCCATAATACCTCCTATCCTGCTTGCCAGACTCCTGTTCTTTGCTGTAGACCATGAGGCGGCCTTTAGTCTATAGTTTTACTACTGTTCCTTAGTTCATGATTAGCCAATGCTTATTAGGAAGCAAATGCTTTTTTCATTTATTATGTTTTTATTAATTTTTTTCATATGATATATTTTGAGCATGTTTCCCCTTCCCCAAACTCATCCCAGATCCTCCCCCACCCAACTTTGTGGCTTTTTTTCCTGTCTTCTTCTCTTTCTGTCTCTCTTCAAAGGAAAAAAGAAAGAAAAGAAAATGAAAGCAAAAAAAGAACACAAACAACAAAATGAAAATGTAAACAAACAAGCAAAAGACCAATAAGACAAAAATTTGCAAAACAAAACAAAAAGTTCACAGAAATATCATTGAACTCATTTTGTATTGATAATCTACTTCTGAGCATCAATCCACACTGGATTGATACACCCAGTAACACTCCTTTAGAGCTCACTGATTTCCCTTGGCCAGAAGTATAACTTGCAGATAGCTTCTTGGTTAAGGGAGGAATTTTGCATCTACTGTCCCCACTCAGTGCTGGGACCCCATCTGGCTTGAGCCTATGTAGGTCTTGTGCCTGCTATCACAGTTTACGTGAGTTCGTTGGCATCACTTTTATTGTATAAGCAAGACACTGTTTCCTTGGAGTCAGTCATCACCTCTGGCTCTTACAGTCTCTCTGCCTCCTCTTCTACATAGATCCCTGAGTCTTATGAGGAGGAATTTAATGAAGACATCCCACTTATGGCTCAGTGTTGCAAAGTCTCTCCCTCTCTGTGTATTGTCTAGTTATCAGCTTCTGTGATAGTTGCCATCTACTGGAAGAAGAAGCTTCTCTGATGTGGGCTGAGTGAGGCACTGATCTCTAGGTGCAGCAGTATGTCATAAGGAGTCATTCTACCGCCACCCTCCTTTAGCAGAATAAAAGTATTACATTTTCCATACATCCTACCTAGTTTCAGACGCTTGGCCACATTATCAGTGTCAGGTATGTTTCATCTCATAAAACAAACATTAAATCTAGTCGACTAGAAGTTGGTTGCTCTCGTAACGTTTGTACCATTATTGCACTGGTATATCTTAGTATATCTTGCCAGAAGGCCACTTCTATAGGTTTCAGGGTTTGTATTTAGGTGCTGTTGATGAATACCCTTTTCCTCTGGTAGTTTGAAAACCTTCTAGCTAGTCAGAAGGGGTGGATGAAATTTTTAGTTTGGCACCAGCTTGACTTCTCCACATTTGATGATATAAATAACTGTTGTTATTTATATAGGACTTTACCATCATATTATGGGGAAAACCAATAGTCTCAGCAATAGTGTGAAAAAACCAGCAATGAAAATGGATGAGCAAGTATCTCTATATTGGTATACAGAGACCCTAGGGTATATGCTCAAAAGAATGACAGTTTGAACCAAATCAATTTCTAGCTGGTTAACTAATGCAAGCATAAATACTAAATCCTTGAAGAGTGATGATGCTGGTGGCCCAAGTCATACTGGTTGAGGCTTGGATGAGAACATGTTTTAAGACTTCTACATCCCGCCTGAGTATAGAGAATTACAGGATCACAAAAGATATGTCATGTAGTATCATGTAGGCCAAGACAATTTTTATCTTCATCTTGAGCACAGGAGGACAACAATGAAACATTCAGAACTAGAGAATGACATGATATAATTTATATTATTGCTATAACTCTACTATGAGAAGCAGATTACACAGGCAAGGGATGGATGCCAGCACTTGTGGACTAATGTGTTGATTGTGGAGATGAAAACATGTAATGAGATTCCAGAGATGCTTCAGAGGTGGGGTTAAGAATGTGCTTATAATTTGAAGATGGGAAAATGAAAGAGTTGTTGTCATGGATGACTTCCAGCTATGTGGATTGAGCAAGGCACTAGAAGGGTTATGATGTGTCAGATATCGAAGAAGGCAAGTTTTGTTTAGCTTTGTTTTGTGTGAGGGACATGAGAGTGTTGAATTCTAAGTGTCTTGGGACACACCTAGGTGAAGACAGAATTCAAGACGTTAGTCACAACCAGTCTACAGCAATAGAAGTGTGATGGTGCCGTACTACTCATAGTGAAGTGTAAGGCTGCTGGCTGTCCTGCAATATTTATTCTCTTTACTCTATTGTGTAACAAAGTAAAATATATAGCCCTAAATTCCTCCCTAAATTCCATCGCTAATGCTGGGGAGAGTTTACAGACCCTTTGAGTCAGGGTTGGGTCACTTTAGGCAATGTAGCATTAGCAAATATGCTTTGAGCAAAGGTTTAAGATGTCACAATAGTGAGGCTCACCCCTTCTATTGCTCGGGCAATTATGATGCCACTATGCAGGGAGCCCTAAAGAAGCTTTCTAGAAAGAGAGAACTTTTGTAAAGGTGGTAAAACCCGACACCCCACTTGCCAATTAACCCAGAAATGTAGGAAGATATTTATTTAGCTACTGACCATGTCACATGAGCACTCCCTACCTAGTAAAGCCTGTCTTGCCAAACCAAAGAAAATAACCACCAAGGTGATTAAGCACTTTATTCTTCATGAAATGGATACTATTGAGATTATTCTCCTTGGGAATTATGTGTTTCACAGAAAAGCTAAATAATGTAATCTCTGGTTTTCAGATAGGCATTCTTCCTGGCTCCCTGGAAGCTAAGTCTAACCTTGTGATCATGTTTCCTACTTTCATTGTGGAGATGAGACTGTGGAAGAAGAGTCGGGGTGATGGCTTTCATCATTGATATTAGAAGGATCTTTTGCATTACACTCTCTTCTTCCTTCAACTCTCTCCTCTGTCACTGTGAGAAGTGGAACTTCAGTCTCACTGTGGATCAGAAGATCAGGGACAAATTCCTGGAAGGCAGCATAGAGCATAGGAATAAACCTGTTTTTAATGAAGATTTTATAGAGCATCCTGCCACATAACTTCTAGACTGAAATGTTTTATATGAGAAAGAAAACCTATTTTGCATAAGGTATTGTTGCTAGGATCCCATTTATCTACAAGTGAATGACCAGTCTTTTTTTTTTTTTTTTTCTGAGACAGGATCTCCTAGCTGGCTGTCCTGGAACTTACTATGTCATTTTATAGATGAAGCTGGTCTCTAATTCCCAACAATCCACCTGACTCAGTAAGTCTAAATGCCCATCATCAAAGCATTAGACACATGAAACTAGATATACTCTAGTCCTTGACCTTGAATTTAAGTTTTCCAAATTTTTCCATCTTCTGTTTTTGTAGTTGCAGGTCTCTGTGACCAACTTCCTGCCTGCTGTGGTCTGAAAACTCTTTCCTCATCCAAATAACAGTAGGTATCTGGTTATCTCGAGCATCTTTGATTGATTGTACAAACCAATTTCTTGTTTATTAAGCCATCTCACTTCACTCAGCCATCAGTAGTGTTACAGCCATTCCAAGCATCTTAGCCCAGTCACTCACTAGTGCAATACCTTACAGAGTACAAGGAGACACGGGCACAACTGTAAGAAACCAAATGGCTTTGCACCACTAATGTTATATATATTGCTGTGTTAGCATGCAAGTGATAGTTTATTGCTTTCACACACATTCCCTATAGAGACACATTTTTAATATGTAGATTATTAAATCAAATCATTAGAGGACAAGCTTCATTTTTAATGAAAATTTTAAAATGGATAGAACGTAGTGGAAACAATTGTTGCATGCAATGTGTTTGGTGTCCTACTATGGAATTATTTTATTAATTCATATAATATATGTAATCTGCAGGTCAGTGTCTTTTTGTTTACTGTGGACAATAATTTAAAGGGAAAATGAGCTTTAGAGAACATTTGTCACTGTCCTCTACTTGTCCCCTATCCCTCTCCTCCAGTTAACATCTTCCCTAATTTCCCTAGAACAACCGTCATCCCTCTTTCTTAATCTGTGGAGCTGTGCCGATAGCTTGGGTCAAGACAAATAGTTTAATGCACCATTAGCACCAAATAATTGGCTCGGGAAGAAAGATAGGAAGCTACTTAGCGACTTCCAACCAGTTCAGTCTTTTAAGTAAAGGGGCACATTGCTTTCCAAGAATTTGTAAGGCTGAAAAATAGTCTTTTTCTGCCTTTACCTTGCTCTTTCCAGGGACTGATGAATCTGTGCTGGCTGTTGGCATCATCATATGGAGACCAAGGCACAGCCTGCCTATGATTTAGCCAACCCAGAAAAAAATAGTAGACGTGGCCATTGTATCCAGGCTTGCCTGGGACATACCGTGACATTTTAGTCATGTCCAATACTTGCAAAGACAAACCCTTTTGCTTCCAATCCAGTTTGACATAAATTTGTGTTGCTTATGATAGAAAAAAACACCACTCCTGCACTGTCTCTGTGGAACAATATAATTCAGGAATTATTTTGGGAGAGAAAAATGGAAGCTTAGTGAAATTAAATCATTTCACCAGAATTATACAATAACAGAATCCTAATTGCCACTTTCCAACCTTCCAGAAATGATATGTTCCTTTATACACAGGTCTGATATTAAGGGGGCATTCATGGGTATTTCTTGTTTCATTTTTAGCATCATTCATCCTTGTGAAACAATGCAGGCTCCCAATAAAGAGATGCCAAGCTTTGGTTCCCCAGAACCTTGAGGCCTCTGACTGAGGCTGAATCCATAAGCTTTTCTAGGGGACTTAGTTGAAATAATAAACAAACCCATACTCCGGTCATTTGATTTCTTCTGTTCTTGAATCTCTGTCTCCTTGTACTGTTTTTTGCTCTAAAGTTATATTTTTAAGTGGCCAGGCAATTATCATCATCTCTAAAAGATTTTCTCTTCATTATTGTTGTATTTTTATTACTTAAAACATTTTTCTTTCTATTATACTTTATTATTAAAAACAAATTTTAAATTTAAATATATTTTGATCATATTCTTCACCTCCTTCAAGTTTTTCTCCTCCCTTCTCTCCCTCCCTACTGACCCAAATTTAAGTTCTTTTTCACAAAACAAACAAAAACCCAATACAAAAATAAGCCCCCCAAAACCAAGAAAACAAAATAAAACAATGCCCCCCAAAAAGGAAAAAAGCAGAGAGAAAAGAAACCAAACGGTAATGAAATAAAAGTACACAAAAAGAAAATCCATGCACTTCATTATATGTTGACTATGGGCCTGTCCTAGAGTGATTGACACACCCAGTCAGTGTTACTCTAATGTAAAAACTATTTTTTTCCCTCTCCTGAAAGGCATAGTGGCAGTTCAGTTCTTAACATTTACCCTAATAGCTAGGTTTCTTTCATTCATTCATTCATTCATTCATTTTTAATATAACAAAATATAATAACATAAACAAAGACAATCACATCAGAGTTGGAACAGACAAACCAACAGAGGGAAAAGAGCCCAAGAGGAGGCACAAGAGCCAGAGGCCCACTCATTTGCACACTCAGGAATCACATGAAACCACTAAACTGGAAGTCATAATTTATACCCAGAGGACCCAGTACAGACCCTTGTAGACCCTCGGCATGCTGCCTCAGTTATTTTGAGTTCATATGAACTCTGCTTATGTTGATTTAGAATACTGTGATTTTTTTGGTGTCTTCCATCTCCTCTGGCTCTTACACTATGTCTTCTATGAGGTTCCCTGAGCCCTGAAAGAATGGATTTGATAGAGACATCCCTTTCAGGACTGGTCACTACTAGATTTTTTTCAAAACTGAGATATAACTTACCTGCCAAATGACTCATCATTTTTCTTATTTTTATTTTCCTACAAATATAAATATATATTGTATATTGAATACATTCCCTCCTTGCCTTTTATTAGTTTGACCTTTCAACATGTATGATCTAATGACATTAATATAATCACAAATTTGTAATCATCCCTCTTATCTAGTTTCCAACAATTTTCATCAGCACATCCTGTAATTTCATTAGCTAATATCCATTAACCCTTACTTCCAGTCCTTGCCTTCTCCCTTCTTCCACTGGTTTCTGAATCTTAGTTTGCCTATTTTCTCAAAACAACTCTGAGATACTATCTTATACCTGTCAGAGTGACTATGATCAAAAATACTGATGACAGCTTATGCTGGAGAGGATGAGGAGTAAGGGGAACACTCCTCTACTGTTGGTGGGAGTGCAAACTTGTACAGCTACTTTGGAAATCAGTATGGTGGTTTCTCAGAAAACTTGAAATTAATCTTCCTCAAAACCCAGCAATATTACTATTGGACATATATCCAAAAAATGCTCAATCATACCACAAGGACATTTGCTCAACTATGTTCATAGCAGCGTTTTTCATAATAGCTAGAACCTGGAAATAACCTAGATGGCCTTCAATCAAAGAAAGGATAAAGAAAATGTGGTACATGTACACAATGAAGTATTATTCAGCTGTAAAAAGCAATGACATTGGGAAATTTGCAAGTAAATGGATGAAACTAGACAAAATCGTCCTGAGTGAGGTAACCCAGACCCAAAAAGACAAACACAATCTGTGTTCACTCTTATGTGGATATTAGATGAAAGCAAAGGATAACCAGGCTAAAACATACAGACCCAGAGAAGCTAGGTAACAAGGAGGACACTAAGAGGGACACGGATGGATCACCTTAGGAAGGGAAAATGCATAAGAGCTCCTGGGTAAGCTCAGAGTTGGGGGGGAAAGAGAGGAGAGAATGGGAGATGAGAACATGAGGGAACAGGATGGTTGAGTTGGGGAAGGGATGGAGAGGGAAAGCAATGGCAGAGATATATTGATAGAGGGGGCCATTATAGATAGGGTTAGGGAGAAACCTGGTGCTGGGGAAATACCCATGAATCCACAAGGATGACCCCAGCTAAGACTCTGAGCAATAGAGGAGAGGGAACCTGAACCAACGTTCCTCTATAATCAAATTGGTGACTACCCTAATGTCATCATAGAACCTTCATCCAGTCACTGATAGAAACAGATGCAGAGATCCACAGCCAAGCCCTGGGCCGAACTCCTAGATTCCAGTCAAAGAGAGGGAGGAGGGAGTATATGAGCAAGGCATGGGGGCAAGATCATGATGGGTAAACCTGCAGAGACAGCTGACCCCACCTGGTGGCAGCTCAGGGACTCATGAACAGCTGAGGAGACTGCATGGGACAGACCTAGGCCCTCTGAATGTGGGCGACAGTTGTATGGCTTGGTCTATTTGTGGGACCCCTGGCAGTGGGACCCAGATTTATCTATGGTGCATGAGTTGGCTTTTTCTTTAGCCCATTCTCTATGGTGTGATACCTTGCTCATCCTTGATGCAGTGGGAAGAGACTTGGTCCTGCCTCAACTATATATGTCAGGCTTAGTTGATTCCCCATGGGAGGCCTTGCCCCTCTAAAGAGTGGATGGGAGCTAGGGGAGAGGAGACAGGGGAAGGGAGGGAGAAAAAAACTGTGGTTGGTATGTAAAATGAATAAAAATATATATGTTTACTAAGAAAAAGATTTGCCTATCCTGAACATTTTATGCCATTAGAGTAATAACAATGTAAGCCATTTTGAGTCTTATTTCTTAGCACAATGTTACAGTGTTCTCAAAATTAAATCATGAGGTAACACGTTCCAATAGTTTATCCTCCTATACGTGAATAATACTCCTTTTTAGGATATGCTACGTTTTGTTCACTCACCTTTCAGTAGGTGTTGAGTTGTTTCCATTTGGGACAATTGTGAACAATTTTGCTACAAATGTTCTTGTGCAAACATCAATTTTCAATCCTTTGGTGATATACTTTGGAATGTCAATGTTACCCACTTTAAATTCATATTATTTAATAACTTCATTGTTTGAATGCCAAAGTTCTTTTGGGAAATGTTATATATTCTAGATAATAAACCTTTATTGGGTCCCACAGCCTATGAACATTTCACCCAGGCTGTGTTTTGTCTTTACATTTTTTTCATAATGTCTTTTGAAATGCCAAGGATTTTAATTTTGATAAGGTGTAATTATTTTTCTCTTAGTGTCATATATAATTTATGACAATAAATTTCATATATATATACAAAATCACATCCAATCAAATGTCACAATGATTGATGTCTATTATTTTCAAGAGCTACATAATTTTAGCTCTTACATTTAGAACTTTGATCATTTTCTGTTTATTTCCATTTATGGTGTGAGATGCAAAGCAAATTCATCCTTCTGCATGCAGATGCCTGTGGTTCCAACATTGCTTGTTGGAAAGACTGTTCTTTTGCCATACCAGTAAGTTTTAAAGTAGCTGAGCAGTTTCTAAGTTCTAAAAGTACCATAGTGACAAAAATCCCTTCCCACCTGGAGCCAAATCCCTCTAAGGTTGGGGTAGCAGCAAACAATAGTCTGAATGTCACCAGTTAAATAGTCCACCACTCTGCCACACTGCACAGAGTGACTGGCAAGTGTCACTCAGATGAGCGGACCAAATGTGTGTCTCCTTTATTTGCATAGAAGGCAACGTGGTGCTTTTAAGAAAAACCATTCATTCTATGAAGCAAGAGTTTTAAAGCTTCGCCAGCTTACCGAGACAAACACATGTTGCTACAATGGTGTTTGTTCTAACCCAAGCTGTACTCCCACGTTTGTGCCTAGCACAAAGGCCTCTGCTCTCATCCTCCTCCACTTCATCAGCTTCGGATAGTTGTTTGAGGTCCCTGAAGGTTCTGCAGTAGAGTATTCCTCCATCTTAGAAATCTTTTGTGTCAGCAACATTCCCAACTGCAAAAGCAAGCTGGCATTTTCCAGTCTCTGAGTTGAAAATAGTTCATACTATCATGTCCAGCAGGGAAACAGTCTCCCTGCCTCTCTGGGGCATTGTAAGCATCTCAGGGATTTGCATCAAATCCAGAATGAATGTGTGTGTGTGAGTGCACGCAATTTTATTGGCACTCACTACCACTCTGAAAGGTCTGAAAGATGCATTCACTCATTCAAACAGCTCAAGTTAATCATTCATTAATCCAAAATATTTATCAAGTGTTTGCGCTATAGACCAGGCACCATAACAAACTGAGATGAATGGAATCTGATAATGGAGTCCTAAACACTCATCATACCCTGTCCTGTGCCTTAGTAGGAAGGCTGTTATCATCAGGCCAAAGGAGTGCTTACAGCTCAGCCCTTCATTTGCTCCCATACCTATCAAATGCTTTTTCATCTCTAAGGTATTGTTGTCTCCAGCAATCTCAGATACCAGAAACCTTCTTTTTCTTTGTGTTCAGGGAACCCAAATCCCATCACAAGCTAGTAATTTACATGGACACATGAACTACCAGTTCTTCTGACCTTTGTTTTCCAACAAGAATGGGTCCAAGGACCCTTTAGGCCTCAAATTCCTAATATGAAGTAGTATAGAATTTACCTAAAGCCTCTGCATATTATCCTATATTATTTATTGGGTATACATGTATTGTGGTGTACATGTATGTGTGAACATGTTTATGTACCCATGTTAAAAAGCCTGATATAACAGCAAGTACCTGCCACCTGACTGTTGGAGGTGCAAAAAGATGTGAAGATCCCTGAGGTTTGCCAGGCTGTCCTGCCAATCAGTGAGCTCCAAGTTCATAGAGAATCTGTATCTGGAAAGACAGCAGAAAGAGTTTGAGTACCAATCACTGGCCTCCACATGCACACACGTGCATACACACATAAACATGAGCGTGCACATACCCATGTGCATACACACAGGAATGTGAGTGCACACTCACCCATGTGCATACACATACCAACATAGGTGTACACATACCCATATCCATACACACACAAATATGAGTGTTCATACACACAAACATAGGAACGTATGCACACACGTGCATACACACATGAACAAGGACACACACAGACGAAATAAGGAAAAAAAGAAAATGGACTTACACATTTATGGTTACATATTCTCACATAAAAATCCACACTCTCACTTTTGAACGGAAAGAGCTTGAAACCAGCCCACATGTCCACTCAGCTATGACCATCTGGAATGGAGGTCCCCCACGCTTGTGTCCTCATTTCAGTTTACAGTGTCCATTCCTGAATCTCACAGTGACACTGGTGATGGCCGATACTGCAACAGGTTGTCAACCATCCCCTTCGCCTCCTATGCACTGTGATAGTGTATCATATCAGGTTTGAGGTCCTCACTGACTGGATGCCAGATGGTCAAATGAAAGCGGGAGTGGACCATGGAACCCTCCTGGGGCATCTTCCACGCTTACCACCGTCTATTTGCTGGATATAAAGGATGCCACGGGACAGGGAAGGGAGCCATGACTGAAGAAGTCTAGGTTAGGGAGATGAGATCAGAGCTCCCCTGGCCTGCATACGGGACTAGCAGATGAGGAAGAAATTACGTGTTCTCTCACAGGCCTCTGAGCTGCCGAAGCTGCTTATCACAGCATCCAGCCCATTTAGCAAACATGCCTCCCAAACCAACCAGGTATTTCATCATCTAGGTTTAAGTAGCTCTTCACATGCACACACGCCCATGTGCACACATGAACATAAGCACACACACACCCATGTGCATACACACACGAATGTTAGTGCACACACACCCATGTTTCTCTAGAGGACCCTAAATCTATTCCTAAAACACACTCAGACTTTAAAAACAAAAATTCTCTTCCTCTGATATCAACAGTAAAATTAAATATATTACTTTTGATGAGGTGTTTGTAATAGAGGGTGAAAAGGGGCAGACCACAAACACTTTGGCCTGTTATGTCTGATAATCTGTGTTCACACTTGCTAGAATGTAAACAGCCAGGCAATATGAATCATGCCTTATTTCTAACAAGAGCCCTTCAAGGAAGATGCTGTCCCAGACTTAAAGAAAAGAACAATGCAACCCAGAGAAGTTTAGCAACTTGTCCAGGATCACACAGTGAGCTGGTCGCAGGAAGAGCCTGGCGTAGCATGTTGATCACCCTGACACCATCAGACACATCCTCAGGAGGCTGGCAGATAGCTTACATGTGATGATGAAAGAGCTGCTGACACTTTAAACCAAGCAGAGGCTTTTGTAGATGGTACCTAGTGTGCCATCTAACAAAAGAATAAGTGCAGCTTCTTGGGTCCCAAGAGTGGGACGGTGTGGGGAGGAAGTGTCCTGTGTCAGAGAGCGATGGTGCAGCTTTGTTCTCCGCTGCCTAGCATCTGAGGACCCTCTGCCTCTAATACGGACCCTCACCAGCAATCTGTTCACGTGCAGACCCTACCACTTCGAGAAATGTCTAAACGTAGTCCTCCACTAGATCCCATGAGCCCTGTTTCGGAAACACACACACAAGATAATGAGAAGACAATGGGGACATAACAGTGTATTGGAACAATGTCTACTTAACTTTCCTGGCTGAATTTTTGTCAACTTGACACAAGCTAGAGTCATCTAGGATGGAAAACCTCAACTGAGAGACGGCTTTCATCAGATTAGCCCATAGGCAAGTGGACTGCCATTTCTTGCTTGTTGACTGATGCCAGGAGGCCCAGTTCACAGGGTGGGGATAGAAGCAGTGTTAGCACTAGGCAGGGGGTCCCGAGTTGAATAAGAAATCGGCTGAGACTCTACTTGGTAAGCCAGACTTTGTTGACTTACCATTTCTGAGGAGTGGATGGGGGGGGGGGAGTGGAGGGAGGAAGGTGGGAGAGAGCAGGAAGAGGGGAGGGAGGGGGTACTGTGGTTGGTAGGCAAAATGAAAAATAACTTCTAAAAAAAAGAAAGAAATCAGGCTGAGTAAGCAATGAAGAGCCAATAAGCAGTGCCCCTCCATCGTCTCTGCTCCAGTGCCTGCCACCGGTTTCTGCCTTGTGTGCCTGCCCTAACTTCCCTCGGTGTTGGAGGATCACCTGAGAGCTGTAAGCTGACATAAGCCCTTTCCTCCCGGGCTTCTGGTTATGGTGCCTTACCACAGCAATATACACTCTGACGAAAATAGTAGCAAATTACTTCAAAACTTAATAACTTAAAATAATACTCAATTATTCATTGTTTGACTGACTTGGGAATTTCGGGTGGGATTTATCTATGTCCTCTGGTTCTCAGTGTCTTTCAAATCCATAATCGAAGTGATGGGTTTGAGGTTTGATTAGCTCATCCTACACTCGGAGGAATCTACTTCTCAGAAGAAGAATTTCTCCTGTTCTGCTGGGCAGGAGTTGACCTTACAAGGGACCTCTTGTCCAGAGAACCCTTTGGCGTTTTGATACCTCAAAAACTGAGCATCTCAGTTGTGTGAGGGAGAAGTTCATTTATTCTCATTAAGGACACAAAAATACAGAGAAGTGAAGGTATGAAATGAGTAGCTAGTAAAACTCCAGGACCGTTTTTGTATTTTATCTAGCCACTCCTTAGCATTAGGACTCCCATCTCTGTCTAAATAGAAGTTTTATTGAGAAAAGCAGTTCATCGATCTTCGTGCTTAATATGATTGAGAATAGGAAAAAGAGTCTGTGAACAGTCTCAATGTCTTCAAAGGAATTACCCAGTCTACCTCTTACTAACTCTGTGCTAGGAGGCTAGCCAAGGCCCGTCATCAGAGCTCAGCTACAGATGTGAGCCCAGCTTCAAACCGATTAATCATAGGAAAGTCCTAGCAGTACTTTACAGGAACAAAGGTACCTCTCACCAAGGACAAAGATTTAAAAGACTTGCCAGGGTCCAGCCCCTAATTAGGGTTAAAGGAATTATTGGGTTTAGCTTTTTTTGATCTCAGGGGACCCATGTGTCTCTACACATATTTGTCTAGAATTTCGGGTATATCTTCCCAAGTGCCCTAAAGAGTCACTGTGCTGCCTGTGCGATACACAGAGCCTTAAAAGTCACCTGCATGTGTTCTTAACAAGAAAACAGACCTGGGTGCACCAGTTACACATCATAACCCTGTGCCCCATTGATTTTTGTCTCCCAGCAATTAAAATACAGGAAATATTTGCCAAGACACCACATCTTCATGAATAACCGTCTCAGAGAGGTTACCATTTGTTCTTCCCTTTGACTCTTTTCTTCCTTCTAGAATAATACTGCTTTTCCTGTCTCATTTCTAATGTGATAGCAACATAATGACAAGGTTTAATTGTTCTTGAGAGAAAAGGTTTTAGAAATGTATTCTAGAATATGCTTACAATAAACAGTTTCTCTCCATTGGAAGTTTTCCAAGAGGGGGTGACTCTTAAAAGTAATTTCAACAGCAAAGTAGATTAAATATCCACCATATTAGTCACAGAGCATTAGATGGAATTGAGTTGACAGAGTAGAGGTCAGAGAGTGGTTGAAGTTTGTCGCCCACCAGAGGAACAATAAAACACGACCACACTTAAAATCATTAACTTTAAACCCTTTGATATGAGATCCAAAACCTCGACGCTCCTTCCAGGAAACTCCAAACAGCAAGTCTAGTAAAAGGACAAGCCTCTTCGAGAGATCTTCATTTCGTGAACTGCTTCCAATGCCTCAAAGGGCAACAGGGAGAAGGTGGGGTTTCCAGATTCCCCTAAAAGAGAAAGGCATTTCTGTTTGTGTAACACACAAACTCCAGCTCCACTCTTCCAAACCTTCCCAGGCCATGAGGTTCCAACTGAATGTGGTGTGTGACAGACTGATAGTTCGTTCCTGAGCCCAGGCATGGTGGTGCATGTGATCCCAGCCCTGGGAGAAAGGCTGTTGGCACAACAGCAGCAGCTTGGATGCCAAGCTGGGCTACACAGGGAGAAGCCAACCTTCTGGCTGTGAAGTTTCTCCTTCTTATTCTTACAGAGCCAGGCCTCAGTGCCTCTGCCTGAGAGATCCTGAACTCATGCCTGAGGGGCACTGCTTTCAGGGTTGATTGGTTTTGATTATAACGTCAAACTGAGCTCCCAGTAACTTCCAAAGACACTCTTGTGAGACATCTAAAAGGCTCCGTGCCCCTGCCCGTGGAGGGAAGCAGCATGAGGTGATTCTCTGAACTTGAAGTTGGCCTGCAGAGACGACTGAAAATTGAGGCAAAGGCTGGGAAGTCATGAAATATGCAGAGAAAGGGCTTCCTATTGCCAAGCTGACTGTGAAATGAGAGGCACGAGGAACAACAATGGAAGAAAATCAATCCACCTTTTCTACCCACTAAACAACTTACCTATCCCTTCCACCATAGCTGTTAAGTGCACTGGGTTCTGTCTCCAGCAGCTAATAAAATCAATATTAACATCTATTAAAGCTATAAGCAAACATCTGTAAATAATGAGATGTTCTCTTTGGTGTTGTCTGTTAGAATGACTGAATACTGACTATAGGGAGGGGCTGTAAACATAGCTGTACTTATGACTAAACTAATTATGTTTATTTCTAAGAAACTGGGTAATTTATAGAATTTCCTGGTGTTTGTGCTAATGCAGACTTGGGATAATGATATAGGGGCGAAATGTGTTCAATGAAAACTTTAGACCACAAGTTTGTAAAGGGAGAATTGTAAGGACCAAACACATTATATAGCTGAGAAGTAAAATTTCAACATTTGCTTGCATCAAAGGACACATAGTTTCCCAGGATGGAAGAGGGCCAGGGACAAACACCTGCCCACAGGACTTAAACCGTTCGTGGCTGGACTGAATAACCCAGTGTATCTTGAGTGGTTGCGGCATACACCACAGCTGTGCAGCGGTGACTAAAACCAGAACATCATTCAACTGAGAGGCATTTACAGTGCAAAAAGGCAGCCATGTGAGACATGGTCTGAGGCCAGACATCATCGCCCTCGGGAGCTCAGACAAGTGGTCTCATTTTCTCCAGCCTTATTCTGTGAATCTGCGAAGTGGGGTCATAGCAGTATTTCCAATCCCTCATGATCACTGAAAAGATGTAGTGTTCTGACCCTTGTACTCATCAGAACAGTACTGTTACAAATTAAGCATTTCAGTGTTTGCTTTTACTATTTCTTTTGCAGTGGATGCAAGGAGTGTAAATTCCAAAAGGACATAGTAAAAAGTAAGGTCATAGCTACTACTGACCCTTGTAAATACATGTACATTTTTTTCCCATGGTGCATTCATAGTTACCAGATAGCCATCAACCTTCAAAACACATAATACTTATATAATTTTCATATATACATTTTAAAATGATAATGTGTTTACCATGCCTTTCTGCAGTCTGCCTGTTTCATTTAATGGTCCACTTGAAGGTATCACCACATCAGCCCTTTAGGGATGCCCTGCTAATCTCAATGATCAAGGCAACAGAGGTCACCAAATATCACAGGTGGAGCAGTTCCTTACTGATGCCCATGCAGACCATTTCCAGTATTTTCTTGTCATAAACAATGTCCTAAACATGTAATCAAGCATGTTTATGCACATGTGTCTTTTGTAGGAAAAAATGTCAGCAAGTGGAAGTGATGAATTAAAGACAGATTTGTACCAAACGTAGCATTGTCCCCAAGCAGATCTTCAGACAAGAATCTGACATGCCCAGCTGAGTATATTACAAACAAAAGATAATATTCCTTGTCACAATTTTTATATTAACAAAAATTGTCACTGGTCCTGGCAGTACAGCCAAAGACATCTGAGCCAAGGCTTGCTTTGGCTATAAACAAACAGAGTGAGTTCAAGACTAGACTGCACAACTTAGTGAAGCTCTGTTTCAAAATAAAAAAATAAAAGAAAGAAAAGGGGCTAGGGATGAAAGTTATAGCCTTTGCACCACATGTACAAGGCCCAGTGTGAAAGAAGATGGGGGGAGTAGGCAGAAATAGGAAAAAATGTCAGTGGGATGGGAAAGGTATGGGAAATATCTTTTGACCATTCACTGTCTTTTGAAAATATTCTATGGCCGCTTTCACCAAGTTATCTTCTCCAAAGAGACAAAGCTCATGAGCTACACTTACTGAATCTGATGTCAATCAGATCAAGTGTTTCATTATCTGAAAACATTAAAGTAAAATTTGGGGCCAGAAATCAGCAAGGCAATTATTTTTCTCTTTTGACAATGGATAACAGTTGGAATATATGGTTCTGCCAATAACTGCTGGCTATATGTGGTACCAGTAGAAAGGAAAGGCCTAGAATTTGGGGATGCTCATCCATGGTCCTGCTCCTCTTGTTCACATTTGATTGCCTTCTGTGTAATTCTGGAATCTTGACACGAATACCATGAGAACCATATCATGGGTGATGAAGAAAGCTGAAACTTAAATAAATAGAATTGTAAAGGCTTCCAACTGCGTTGGGGCACAATCATGGTGGCAGACAGGGTACAATTCATAAGCCTGTCTATTTAAGCAGCATACTGATGAAATAAATGAAGTTCTCATAGTAAATATTTATATCAACAGCTATGTCAGTAATGTCAGCATTTCATAGTCCCATGATAAGAGACAAAAAAAATGTGATTTTATGACTCTCATATTTTTACATATAGAAAGTGTCCCACTGCCTGAGAGGTTATATGTTCAATTTCCTGGAGACTGAAAGATTATTTTTGAGCAAAAATCAGTAAAAATGAATATACTAATACTCTTACATAAGCTAGGTTTATTACATAGATAATAATGAAAGACAGGGCTGTTTCCTGAAACTTAGAAATTCTTCCATAAAATCTTTTTTAAAATCGAGGTACAGCTTCTCAGAAAGCAGTGGGCAGCACCAAATGTTTGCTGAGTCTCTGTTTCAATGTCCTATGTAAGCAGGACAGACTCAAAGCATCGATTATGAATATAAAAACTTGATTTTCACACTAACATTGAACAATATAAATGGCATTACTCTATTATACAGCAAAATAGCCTTTGAAGAGCAGAAAAATGCTCTCATCTGGTGAAAGAGAAGACAGAGCTGCAAAGCACGCCCCAGCACCTCCTAAGTGGGGCTTAAGGACAATATTAGTAATCAATGGCAAGTGAAAGAGGCCTCGGCATCATTTAGTTTCCTATGGCACAGAAGCTCCTCACTGAGCATTCTTTATTGGCCCTATACACAAAACACCAAAGCTAAAAGATGACAAGGAACCCCAATGAAATGAATGTGCTCCAAACTCCCCACCACATACATGGAGGGACTAATTGTTCCCCGGCCTGTTCAGCTGGTATCAGTGGAGTACATCTTGTTTTATTGTTTTTGTATGTGCTTTTACATGTTTCTCCAGTTTGATATTATCTGTTACAAACAGCCAGCTACTTAGGAGCTGCTTCCACAGTATTTTATAACAAGCCCGGGCGGGCACTTAATGAGCCTATTACAAGAGCTACAGGGAGAAGAGGCTTTTGTGAGCCCCTTTCTGCCTGTCCCCTTTTGAGTTTAGGAGGTGGGATGAAGCTGTTGAGAGGAGAGCTTAAATGAGCTTTTGCTGGTCTATCCACCTTGAATAGAACTGGCATGGTTCATTTAGAAAGAGAGAGTGGCTTGGAGGGGACCAAGAGGACTCGGGACCATCTCTGTGGGGGTTGCCGTGGCAGCCACCTAAAGCTCCCAAGTGGGTCCATTCCAGAATCTGCAGTTGAAGATTTTACATTTCCTCTGGCATAAACTTGGCTGAATAAAAATCACAAACTTTGACACCATCCTGCATGGAAAACAACACAGTGTATCTAACCCATAAACACCAGTGGGTGTGGGTAGTTAGAATAGAGGCAAGCAATTTGGGAGGCCCTAACAATGAAGGTCAGACCCACCAACAATCGAATTCCACTTCTCCCCTTCACTAGTCCCGTGGCTGACAAAGTTACTTAGTAAATTTATTTGTGCTCCAATTTTCCATACTGTAAAATGGGTATGATGACCCGATTGACTGTCAAAGACTTGCTAGGCACGGGTTCCATATTATTCCTGACTATTTCCAAGACCCAGGGAATACTCCCTGGGCACACTAACCTTTTTTACCTACAAAATAATCAGCTAAGTAAACTAAGAGCATGCTGAATGAAAATTTTAAATCTCTTTCCACCATGCAGTTGGCTTGATTTTAAAAAGTCATTATGATTTATTGCTTAACAAGTTATTTTTTCCCATGAGTTTCTCTGACAAGGTCTCATCCCAGATAAACCAGGCATTTGAATTTTTAAATTTCCTTACCATGAGGATTTTTGTAGAATTAAAGTGATAACTGAGGTTCCTTCCAATATTTTGGAAAAGACTAAACAAAGGGCTTCAAATGGGGATTTTTACATGTGGCAGCGCAGGCTTGTGGCTATGGAATTGTGTGTTCTAAGCTGAAGTTGAAAACCTTTAAATTCTTCAGCTATTCTTCATCCCAGGGAAGTCCTATGTCTTTGATTCTTAATCTCCCTCGTTTATTTATTTACTTATTCTTAACTGACTTTTCCTAGAGGAGCTTGTACCATCGGTCTCAGGAACACACGACTCACACACAGTCTTAGCATTATAGAAAGAAGACAAGACAGGAGGAGCATACAGGACAGTTGAAGCAGGGAATCCCCTGACCCAGGAGCAGGCAGAAGAAAAAAGCCTTCCCCTTGGCTGGTGGCAGGGGCTCTGAGAGGGAGATGCAACAAGAGACTGTCTAATACATTACACAGGAGCCACAGAACACGTGGAGTCGAGGAAGACCCTGGGTGTTTTAACTCTCAAGTAGGCCCTGATGACCTTGTTACCCAGCAGCCTTCCCAGTGGCCTTCGTGCTGTGTCACATCCCAGGCCACCGTGGAAATCAAGGAAATCAGGGAGCCCACGGGCCTGTCCATACTTGACCACCTCACACAACCAAGAGAGATCAGACTAAATTAGTAAAGATAATACAAGGCACGAGAACTATATTCCCAATTCCCCAACTGTCAGTCATAACCAACTCATTGCCTTTTTAATATGATCTTTGTATGATGAATTAAAGAATACAACACTACATTTCCGTGGGGGAACACTGGTGCTACGTTGCTTTGGGTTGGTTGGTTGGTGGGTTTTGAGTATTGAGGCCCCAGTCTAAGATTGCACAAGCTAGGCAAGCGTTCCACCACTGAGCTATATCCCCAGTATTCTTTTATCTTTAGACAGGGTCTTATTAGGTTGCCAAAGATGACCTTATGCTCACTCTGTAGTCCAGGCAGGCCTGGAGCTTTCAGTCCCCCTGCCTCAGCTTCCTTTCTAGATTATGATCTTTCTAATGCAAGTGTCAGAGGCCACCATGCTGTACTTGAAAATCTAGAAGCTCCAATGCTCTCAGTATTCTTTCAGCTCAAAATTGTTTCCATTTGGTCCATCTGAGCAGTGGCCTTATTTTACTTAAGTAGAAAACAAAACCAAAGTTATGTACATACCACAAATAGGACACCAATTTTCTAGTCCACCAATGGTCTAATAGGAATCTCTATAATCTTCTGATTCCTGACAACCATGGAAGTATCTCAGTTTCAGGGCCAGAGTGTAAAGGTTAACTCTTTCAGACAGTCTAACCTCATGAACACGAGTCTGTCCTTCTACCATGTTACTGACACGGGCTTAACAGGAATCTGAAATCAACTTCTTTCCTTTCTCAGTAAATGGAACTAGTGAGGATTACCTCCAAGGTAAATGCTCTTTATAAACAAAGTAGCTCAAAATCACCACTAATCTTCCAAACAATTTCTACAAGGAGAGAGGGAGAGACAGAGGGAGAGAGAGAATGTGTGTGTATGCGTGTGTGTGTGGTATATGATGTGTGGTGTGTGCTTGTTCTCCTCTGTGTGTGTGTGTATATGATGTGTGCTATGTATTTGCTCTCGTGTGTGTGTGTGTGTGTGTGTGTGTGTGTGTGTGTGTGTGTGTAGTATATGCTGTGTGGTGTGTGCTTGCTCTTCTGTGTAGAGGGGTGGTATATGATGTCTGGTGTGTGCATGTTCCTCAGTGTATAATGTGTGTGTATATGTATGTGGGTGGGTGTGGTATGTGTACGATGGGGGGTACAAGATGTGTGTTTGTGTAGATATTCTTACCATAGAATGCATATAAAGAACAGAGGACAAGTTTGTGGAGTTGGTTCTCTCCTTCCACCTTTCTGTGAGGTCTAGGGATCAAACCAAGGTTGCCAGCACCTTTACACACTGAGTCATATTGCTGACCCTACAGTAGATTTTCAACAACTAAATGTTTGACTATAAGTTTGTCTTCAGATATGTTTCTCTTGCCTCCTCTCTCCTTGCTGCCCGCCACCCCCTGCAACCTTTCTGTCTTCCCTGAGGAAAAAGGATGCTTCAGTTAGACCTTCTCCCTGACTAATGTATGTCATTGAACAAAATCTGTAAATTATGCAAATAATTCCACGACTAAGCACTAGAACTCAGCCAGGTTCAAGTGTAGTCGTCAGTGTTTCCTTGCACTGGAAACTGTTTGCTCATATTGCTCCCCAGCTAGGGGTTTGTTGCCAGGTCAAAACAGTTCCTTCCAACTTAATTGCCAACAGACGTCATTTCCTGCTTTCTAGAGTTAAGTTACATCGTTGCCACTGTAAAAGAGACTGATCTTGTCACTGCCTCGCCCCAAAGGACACGCAGGCCACTCCCAACACCAACCCACCTCCCATGGGGACCTCCAGAGCAAAGAGAGAAATCCATTTCTCTGTTCATCTGAGCCTTTGACCTGCCTACTGAAAAGTCCGACAAGGATGAAAATGCCCTAATTACATAAGTGATTCATTTTGATAATGTAATAGCTGGCTCTTAGGTATCAGACCAGATTCAAGTGGGACTGACCCTGCTTCCTGGGGTCTGAATTACTCCTCATTAGGCCATTTTCAGGCAAACTTTTGTTTTTACTAGTTAATATTTTTACTGGAAAAAAAATTTGATCTTAAAAACAGAAACATTTTGGTTCTTATGGTCAGGTCAATATGTGACTATGGAAGATAGAGATTCCTACCAGGCTTTCCAGGGGTGGGAGGCGGGAAGTAACTCTGTATGTGTTTGTGGCACATTTATGTAAGTTTGTAGGTATGGGTGCCTGTACTGGCATCTGGTGAAGTCATAGCAAAACATGACGCATCCTCCATGATTGTTCTCCATTTGATTATCAGGGTGGTTTTTGTTGTTGTTTTGTTTCATTTTCTTGCAGTGTTTATTATCAGGGCTTATCACTGAACTAGAAACCTACTGTTTAGGCTCAGCTGACTGTTCAGTGAATTCTCAACACCTCCTTGTCATTCCCCCCTAGCTGGGATTCCAGGCCTCCACAGCCATGCATAGCCTTCTGTGTGGGTGCTGTGCATTCAAACTCAGCTCCTGATGCTTACAGAGCAAGTACCCATACCCACGGAGCCTTGTCCCCAGCCCCTATATTTTGTTCCTGTTGTTTATTTTTGATCCAATCTTGTCCTACAACCCAGACTGCCTTCAAATTCATGGTCCCTCCTACCTTTTCAAGCAATTGAGTCACAACCGTGGACCCACCATTCAG
Source organism: Dicrostonyx torquatus (assembly GCA_028555095.1). NCBI lineage: Eukaryota > Metazoa > Chordata > Mammalia > Rodentia > Cricetidae > Dicrostonyx > Dicrostonyx torquatus. The sequence goes on from JAQHUG010000073.1 coordinate 3,393,842, forward strand.
GCCATCCAGATGTTAAAACACAATTAAATTCTGAGAGACCTTTGCCTTTTTTTCTCCTTATGCAAATTAATTATGTAAAATACTGTCTTGCAGCCTCAAAGGTCAGCTGGCGAGCATTGCAAACAGACAGGGAGTCCCAGATACTGCTGCAGCAGAAGATCAGATAGATGTTGAGAATCATAAAAATTGCCAGATACCATAGGTTGGTTTTTGTCATATTTTGTGACTTCCTCTCCCTGCAAAAACTGGCATCTTTAAGATATACAAAACCCTGTATCGACTGTGTTTTCTCTCACATAAACATATTGATGAGTGCAATCACCCGGGACAATGACTTGTTGCTTCGGCTCTAAAGCATTGCCCTTGAGAGGCGTCCTCCTCGCCTCATAGGATAGGCTTGGTGGAAAAGTGAAAACACTCAACCATTGCAGAGTTTCATGCATTTTTATATCTACTGAAACCAATTGCCAAAGTCTAGCTCGAAACCGACTCATTCCCATTCTTGAAACTTTCCATCCCCACCCTGTGATGTACTTCTGGGATAGAAACATGGCTGCTCTCAATTGGAACTCCTACTTAGTTAGTTACTAAAGTAATTAATTGGGCACTTGTATTCACGCAAGCAGAGACAAATGTATGAGGGCCATTGAAAACCACAGGTGTTATATTTTGTAGCAATATGTCTATCTAAAGTAGAAATTGCCAGCAAAATCAAAGGCACAAAAAAAAGAAGAGAAAGGAAAAAAGGTAGGATAGATGCCTAAAATTCGTGCTAAATCAACCCCTCATTTTGATCAAGGGACCCAGTGATTGAGAGAAAGCAGCGAGTACTGTCGGGTAATATAAGAAATTCCTTCAGAAAATTCGGAAGAACTGGGACACGGGTTGGGTAAAAAAGAAAAGGAGGGGGAGACACACCAGTCTAGAGAAAAATAATGCATGTTTTCTTACCAAAGGAAGCCTAACTTGTGTCATTCAAATCAGAATTTCAGGAATGTGGGTAAAGCGATCAGTTTCTTTACACAGATAATTGATTAGTGAACACTTTACACACCCAGAACTTTTTTTTTTGAATCTTTAAAAATTACTACCTTCATGTCTGAAGCATCCCCCTCCCCAAAGATGCCACGGGAGCTGGGAGAAGCACTTCAAGTCCCACACCATGCTTGCCTGAGAAACACGGTGTTGCTGAAGTATAAACAGAGAACGCTCTTTCTTTGACCCACTCTGCAGTGTGATGGGGTAGTGTTGTTAGTTTATGTGAGGGAAAATAGCATAGGCTTTCTGAAAAAAAAGTGGAATTGGATTAAGGCCTTTGTGCTAGCCTCAATGCTGAGGGGAATTAGCAAGGGTTGTAGGCACTTAAAGGGGCCCTCATGCCGAAGCTTATCCCAGATTTTGCACAATAAACATTTGAATATCAACAGTGTTTTGCAACTTGCAGCACTAATGTATAAACTTCTCTCTTTTGAAACTCTCAAATCCTTCCAAATGTCTGTAACACTAGCTACATAAACATATAGAAGCTAGGGTAGAAACCCCTACTCAATGATGTAAGTCTGCATTTTCAAAGATCTTGCTCCCGTTCTATCTTCAGGGTCTACAATGTTTTATAATGGCTGGCTGCTTTAAGGACTTTAGATGCTCTATTTAATTTTAATCACTCAGCTTGCTCTCAGGCTTTGCATTCTGATATGGGGGAGGAGAGCACCTCAGGACCGGACAAGGATACGTGACTGAGTTCAGAACTGTTTGAGCCCAGATTTTTCTTGTTGGATTTTTAAACCTCAGAGTCCTGAAGGATCTTTTGTTTTTACGAGGAATCCTTGTTAAGATTTCAAAGAGCAATCTTACCTTGTTGATTAAACTCAGGGACTACCTCCTTGGGAATCTGCATAGGAAAGCCAGTTCCCACCCAGAAGACTAATCTGACACCCAACCATCCTGGCTGAAGGCAGCAGGCTGAATTTTGTAGCAAGGGTGTCCAACATCAAACACTTATTTGATGTTCCTGACATTAAGCAGTTGCTATTTTTCCCGCTTGTCGAATCCCAGACTCCGCAAAGTGCAGTCAACACATTTCAGAGTCTAGGAGAGGGGGATGAAAAAGAGGGAAATGGCTATTTCCACTCTTCCCAAATCCATCAGGAGGCAGACGTGGCATTTTGTTTTTTGAAAACAGGCTATTGCCTTTGGTGGCTGCAGTCATAGACTCCTCCCTTGCTCCCCTTTGTGTAAGCCCTGCCGCAGTATCATTTTAGAAAGTCTGAGTCTCTGAAATTCTCACTTACTGGGATGCTAGCAACACAAACACGTTTCCTCAAAATCTCCAAGACTTGATGAATAAATAGACCCCCTTCTTCCTTTCCAGCAGGTATTAGGTAGAGAGAATTCCCAGCAATTCAGCCTGGTGATAATATATTCCACCCAGTTGAAGAATTTGCTGGAAAATATATCTAGAGTGGCCAAACGGAGGAATGAAACACTTATTTGAAATTATTATTTTTTTTTGTAACTGTGCTCATTTCATGCCTGAAAAGACAGTGGTAAAAATCCAATTGCACTGGGGGCCAGTTGGGGAGGGGGCAGGGATGAAGACATCCCTGTCCCCAGCAGCTCAGAGGCTTGTTGAAGCAGTTTGCCTATTGAATTTGATACAATGACGTGTAGATGAATAAAGTTATCTCCAGTTCTGAATAGGATGCTGTCAGTGGGAGGGTAAGAAGGGGGAAACTTGCAATCTGAAAAGAATTCTTTTTTTTCTTTTTCTAAAAAAAAAAAAAGAAAGAAAGAAAGAAGAAAAAGAAAAAGAAAAAAACTTGAAGGTCAGGGTCCAGCTGCCGGGCAAGAGCAGAATACAACAAAATGTTGGACAGGCCTAAATAAAGACGACTATGATCACCAGATACACATATTGCAAAAGTTGCTTGCTTCAAGTAACTAATATATTAACATCTATTTCCATAGGCAAAGAGCTATTTTCTCCCTTTAGAATGCCTTACACTCTGATGAAAAACATAGGAATATCAAGAGCATCCGTTAAAAATCACAGCTTTTAATGAAACAGACGAAAAAGGCCATCAAAGGTAGGAGAAAAGAAGAAATTCTAATGATTATGGCTTAATTCTAATAGATAATAATTATTATGATTGGTATGAGCCAGCTTCTGACTGACATTCCATTTTCCCCCCATTTAAGCTTTCATTTAAAGGGTGGGGGTGGGTGAGGGGGAAAAAACTAACAGCCATTAATTATTCTGCAGGATTTGCTGCTTAACTCAATACAAGGCCTTTAATCAAACAGAGTAAAGAGATAAAACCTTGAAGCGTGAGTCATCACAGAGACTCACTTTCCTCAGCCCCTTTGCTCTACACTGGCTTGGAAAGTTAGCGTTTTGATTTCTGACCATTCCAGTTCTATAATACAGAGACGGAACTGAAGGACTTGCAGGAAGTCAGACGGGGAGTAAGTCTAAGGTTGGAGAATTTATGATGAATCGGCTTGCTCTGCTAATAAATGTTTCTTACCAGTTCTCACTTCTGTTGATTCCTTTGACTTGTTTTTTTTTTTTTTTTTTTTTTTTTTTTTTTTTTTTTTTTTTAAACCAAGTGTGCTGGCATTTCCCCAGAGCCGCAAGGATCCCTGCACACTTACTTTGGTCAGATGTTGTGACTCTGTAACCAGCTATGGTTCTAGGAGACAGAATGAGAAAAAAGGGGGAATAAAGGTAGGATATGGGAAGGACATCCAAAAAGTAGAGAAAAAAGAAAAGTACTCCCCGCCAGATGCTACAGCTGTTGGCTTTGGATTTTTTTTTTCATTCTATGCAGATGTATCTGAAGAAAATCATCTCAAAAGCTCAAAACCTGAGATGGCAATCATTTGCATCCACGTTAGGGCGTTTTTAATTGCCCTTCCTACCGGGTTGCCATTTGGATTGGAGGCAGGTTACATGGACTTTTTATTCTGTACACTGCACAGGGGTGAGTTAGTTGACCGTGATCCTGCCAATTTACAAACAAGCAAGATGAGCAAACATTTTCTTTTCCTGTATTGTGACCAGAGAATTTTATAAGTTCAGAGTGAACATTTGAACTTGTCATTGCAAAAATTGTCATATATTAAAAGGGTATTTACATCAGTCTTAAGTTTCACTTAATGTGTGTTATATAGGCAAAACAATCTTGCCAACGGAAAGCTAATTAACCCTGATTTAAAATCATGAAATACGAATAATAATTGAGAAAAATCTAAATTAGCTCACTTGCCTACATAACATTATAGATGTCTGAATTTTATCAGAGTCACCTCTCTGATGCCTCTTTCTTTTTCTGCCTTGGAAAGAAAAGCCAGGGGGATCATCAATAGATTGAACTGGTCATGCTACAGGGTGGCACAACATTTTAACACATCAGCCTTTCTGTACTTCAACCTCCCCATACAAAAAAAAAAAAAAAAAAAAAAAAAGGATGAATTTCTACACACATTGCCATTAGCCTACGGATGCGCTCTTGTACAGTTGACAAAGGCAAAGTGCTTCAGAATGTGAGATTGCAATGTTCTCTTAAAAAATGTCTTTGCAGAAATTCTAGTTTCTCTTGTGTGGTCCTCCAGGCTGCAGTGAGCAGCTCTGTGGCCGCAGTTGTTAAAGGGAGGATTGGTGGCATGCTGTGTGTATAATGTAACTCTTACCAGCAACTTGCCCAGATTAGGAGCCTGGCAGAATGATGTCAATGGAGGTTTAAGGGTTCTGCCTTCTGAAGTTGTTGGGAGTTAATAATTAATGAATATCTTTCTTTGATGGCTCTTTTATATTAGGATGCGGCTGCCTGAAAATCAAACACAAAGCAAACTTGATTTTGTTTGTCATTAATTTTGACTTTGCTTAACAAAATTTTGTGTGTGTGTGTGTGCATTTTAGCATCATTGGCCTTGGTTTAATGTGGACATGAAATCCTTGAGGAACAAAAACTGTCTAAATGTGTCGGGGTTGGCACAGCATTTTTTACAGTTAGTACATTCTAAGTAGTTTTCAAGTCTTTCGGATGGGCTGGATCCAAGGAACCACTTGATACAATATGTTCACAGAGGAGTTCCTAGCCTCACACTGAGTAATAATTTATTCTGAGTTCTTTTAGCATATGACACTTGGGCTGATATTTTATTCTATGCTGTATTTTAAAGGCGAGGGGAAGAATTACATAATCATGTATAATAAGCAAACGCTAAATGCATTCTGTCTGTATGCTAGTCTTGTCAAGCTAATAGACAACATTTTGACCAAATGAGTAAAAAACATATTAATTGAGAAAAATTAAGTTTTGAAGTATATCCAGCCTTGATGATGTTCAAATAAACTGTTGCCATAGGATACATGCAATTTATCACAATCTTTATTTGCACCAAATCCATTATGCTTCCAAGACTACAGAATGATCTTAGCAATGAGACAGTGAACATGATGCTTACATTATCTATATAGGATATACTTCATTAGGACCACACTTTAAGTCATTTCAAATGTCTTTTTTATGCCAAAACAATTCCTGTTGACTCATTTCCAATTTCTAATTATATGAATAATTATTTCTGAATCCCACAGTTCTCCTAAATAGCATCTATTTTAATAACTGCAATTGATACTTCCATCAGTTAATATACTGTCTTGCCTCAGCAAATAATCAAACATCTGCTGGTTGCATTTACTGTCACTGAGTAAATGATTTTATTTAAGAGAAATCATGTAAATTAAAGAGGAAGACCGACTATGCAATTTACCATTTTCATTAGCAGGAGCTCGTCATTTCCCTTAAAAACTACTTCTACACCTGAAGAAAACTGTCCTGTGCCTCACTTGCTTCTTCTAATGAGGTTAGGGAATATAATTTGATTCTGGAAAAGTAATATAAAAATAAATTCTATTTGACTCTGGATATCCTTTGATATTCTGACTGTTGCTATTGAATTAATGACCAGCACAGGGTGATCTCTAATGTGTCTTTGACTGTGTGGATTTTGCTGTGGCATGGTCTATTAAGCTTCTTTCTAACTATGGTCTTAAAGGTTGGTAAAAGGCTTTCTGTACATATCTACTAAAGAAGTGGCCTGCATGCCTCTACAGCTTCGCTCATGCTGTTTTGGGGGGTTATTGCTTGTTTTGTTTGGTGAGGTGTTTGCTTGCTTGTTTCCTTGTAACCATCACATAGGAATCCTTTTTCTTTTTTCTTTTTTTTTTTCTCGGTACCTTTTAATAGACACAGATGGCATCCATTTAAAGAAAAAAATGGAAGGCTCCGTCCTCATTCCAGCTCCCCAATGCTATCAGTGATCTCCTGTAATTGATAGGGGCATCTCTTCCCTGTTTCTGTCTGACAGATGTCAGACGCAGAAGCTGCTGACCTAGTGGGGCCAGAATACACTTGTTCATGTCCTTACCTGTTTTCACAGAACAAACTAGAAAAGAAACCTGTCTGCCTAGATATGTGATCAATGCTTGGGTTGGACTTGACAATACCTCACGAGGATGCATTAAAGCGATAAGGAGTGAAAATGATAAAAGATAATAAAACTTCCAAATCAAAGTGTGGAAAGGTAACAAGGTCATGAACAAAAAGAGGCCGAGAAAAACAGGTGAAGAGTTGTCTTAATCAGGGCAGTCAATAATACTGCCTTAGAAATACACACTTTCATTTAAAAACAGAGGGGAAGGTTTGTTGAAGATTTTTTCATGAAAAAAAAGTTAGTTTTTCAAAACACAACAAAATCAAGTTTACATAGTTAATATGGAAATGCCTTCGAGAAATGAGTGACACTTGTTGCAAAGATTTTCTTTAGACAGTTTCTCACACTCACACACTAAAAGATAAATTTGTATCCTTGTCGGGATAATTATATAAATTCAATCTTGCATAAGTGACTATTGCCCTGCTTTATGATTGGCTCTGGGCTTCAAAAACTGAAGACTTTTAGTGTGCCTTATTCAAAACAGGAACAAAGAACACTGCCATAAAAATAAAGACATTTTTAGCATCTTTGATTTAATTCCTCTAAAGTTCCTCCTTTAACTAAAATTAGAAATTATCCTTCTCACTGTTTTTGTCAAGCTACCTAATTTATTCCATTGTAATTTTCCAAATTTTCAAACAGTTTTGAAGGCTAGAGGGAAAATTATTTAACAAAAATGCTTGCCATTTAGAATTATTCAGGGAAGAAAGCCTGAACGTCATAGCACGTGTGGCTTGCAGAAGAGACTGAAAGGGGGAGAAAAGGGATGTGCTACCTGGTTTGTCTGTTTCGAAACTGGAGAAATCCTCTGTGTCGGGCAGCATTCTTCCTGCTACTTATCAAAACTGAACCTCAAATGCAGAGCCATCTTTAGAATGTAGAACCTTCATGTTGGCCAGCCCCAGCTCCCAATCTACACCTCATTTTCCTTAATCATAAATGCACTTTCTGGGCTGCAGCACCTTTGCAGGGAACAGAGCTCCCACGCACAGTGAAAGCCCACCCTGCATGCACCACACTCGCTTTCGGCTTGAACAAGGTTAAATATTGTTTTTCTTAAATTGATTTTTTTATGTGTTCCTGCTGTTTTTCCTGTGTCCTTCGCTTTGTACTTTGGTTATGCTCTCCTTGACTCAAAGGAAGCCCGCTGCCGGAATATTAGAACGTGGAAAAAGGCCTGCACCATTGTCCCCATGTAATAGATATTGTTTTAGAATGTTTGTCCTTGAGTTTAAAATAAAAGATATGCTAATAAGTGCCCTATTCAGCACTTTACTCCCCTACACTAAGAAGCTTGTTTTCATTTGATGAAAACTATTAATGCTAAAACAAAAATTGTTTTGAATTCATTTATAAGGGATACGCACCTACCTCTTTACTTAAAATCAGTGATCCATTAAGGCTTTCCTAGCTTTTTTCCAAGCGCCGAACATACTGACTATTTGAGTGTGAAAGAGCGTGAAGGTGGGGGGTAGGTTTAGCCAAATAAAAGATTGCTTAATATCTTGGGGTTCTTTGAAGAGTTTTATAGGCTTAGAGTTCACAGTTTGAATGAAGGACATTTTTTTTTAACTTTCATATATGGAAGTTTGTTAACCTGCATTTCAATTATTGAATAATTAATTAATTATACTAATTGCCTCAGTGAAAAATTATTTTATGAGCAACTGAAACCGAAATCATAAATTGAAACTTATAGATGCAAAATGTGGAAATAAGTCAAGCTGTCGAGGTGACAATGGTTTTTAATCTTTAGCATAGAGCATTTGCTTTATATGAAAACTATTAAGATATTCTGGAATAATTAGCTTTGCATTTTATGAACCTCTTATCTGAATGTTAAATTTGTCAAATTATTTTATGCAACAACAATAATGAAAGACACCAGTTATTTAACTGTTTTGCTATTGTGGCTTTGGAAATTTGCAAATATTGACAAAAAAGAAAATAAACATCCTTACACTTGAAATAAGTTCTTGTAGAGAAATTTTGATGTTTATATGCACAGAAATTTAAACTAAAAAACAAGAATGGATATTCCAAAATATGAAAATGTATCTTATACTTTAAAAATATATTTTAAAACAACATGTGCTGAAAATTTTCTAAATTTAGGGAAGGAAATTCATCCTTTATTAAATGTTTACTGCCTGTTTTTAAAAAAAGCCTCTTGTTCTTTATTTTGAAAAACTTTAAAAAGCCTTGGAAAGCAATAACAAATAAACTAAACTAAATCTTGTAGACTTCCACAAAATACTTCTGACAAAAATAAATAGAATCAAGCAGAGTACACATGGGCTAATATTGACACAAACGAATGAGGAAGATAAAATGCTCTTTTATTTCTACCCAGCCTTCTCCCTCTGCTACAGTACTGGCTTCTAAGAATAAGCAAGATTAAGATGCCAAACTTTTCCCTGCCTTATTTATTACCTGGGGTATTAACTTAGAATTTTAATATAATTATTCCTTTGAAAAATCTTGAAATTTTATTATAGTCAATGGGTGGGTGGCCTGCTCCAGTAATGTGAAACAAAGCAGTAAGTCCAACAAATAAAAATTGAATAAATTAGTAAATTAAAGTCATTGCTCACAATGTTGACTTCCTTCTCATGGAGTGAATGCAGACAATCTTAGATTACTTTTACTACAGTTTGCTATTTATTATGGACCATAGAAACTGATATTTTGTTACAATTTTATGAAAAGAGCACAGTGTATGATCACAAAAGATTTAAATAGCAAATTTTAAAATAAAAATGTATCATCATTTTGTCTTCGTTTTTTGATATTGCCTTTCAAAATAATTTACATAGAGAAAAGCCAAGCAATTTTTTAAAGACTGTAAATTATCTTCTTAAAATATTATAAATTACCCCCCTATTCTTACATGTATTATAGTTAAATCATATTACAAATGAATTGTAATTACAGACATTTTTTATAAACCAGAATAGGAAAGTACATAGTCATTTTTAACTATCTAATTTGATAGTCCATGGAAAATGTGAAATCTAAATGAAATTATTGTGGTATAGGCTGTAGCCAAGTAGAAACCCATTTAAATGGGTGCCAAATCAACATTCTCTAAAAATCTAAGCTTATTCAAAATTATTTTCAATGAAAAAATTAAAACCATATTAAGGTAAATAACCATCATTTGTGTTTGTCAAATGACAATAATTTCTCCTAATCGTACCAAAACAATCACAAAGTCTTCTCCGTTTCTCCATTGCTTTGATTAAATCAATTTTGATAAAATTATCCAGTTGACAACCTCTTAGGTTTTTAAATTATGAAACATGATATTGCACCTTCTATTTTATTTAGGCATGCAACTTTGCGAAAGTTTCTTAAATTTTAAGCAAATATTAGTGAAATATTTACTAACATTCAATTTATTGGGTGATTACTTGAAAATAACAATATAATGAACAAAGCCAAATTGTATTTTTTCTTGAAATTCAAGTCATGGAAATAAAAGTTTGACTGTTTTTACTAAAGGTTATAATAGTCATTTCATATGTAACTAAATTAAAACCTTCAGTGAAACATTTAAAAGTCTGGACCATATCTTTTCATTTTCAGTGATAAGCTGTGAGAAAAACATTAATTTGCACAGTAAATCCCAATGCGGAGATGAGCCACTCATATTTTAGAAGATTTAAAATACTACTGGTATATTTAAAATATTATCGGTATATTGGTTTTAAAATACTATTGGTATATTTAACCTGCTTTCTCTTGATTTATTTAGATGCAAATTATATTGCCAGTACCTAAACTGTCTCTTGTCTTTTAAAAAGTGTTCAGTATTTAAATAAGACGCCCCTGTATTTGCATTTGAAGGTATTTTCCTCATCCTGGGTCTGTGCTGCAGTGCTGCTCACAGAGAAACCATCTCCTCAAGGCTTTCTGGAATGTAGCTAGCACTTAATGGGAATCAAATTATGGACTAGTGTCCTGTTTGCTTTGACCAAAGTGTGGGATGCTCACGACTTGCTTCTTCTCAAATAGAAATGCACAGATTTACCGCAATGTTTTCCCTTGTATTCACCTGTCCCAGTGCAGTTGGTAGCCAATAAAGGTTTTCCACAGCAAAATCTTTCTTCAAAGAGTTATCAGCGATTTATGAAGAATTTTAACTTTGTCTAAGGACAGCATTGATTTGAACAATAAATTGGCTTATATACTTGCTCAAATTCTACTCCCCACACACATTCTTTAAAAGGCTAAATACTCATTTTCTGAAATTGATGTTTTTAATGCTAGAAGTTCTTCATTATAAACTAGTCTGAGTTATTTAGTTAGGATCAGATTGTGCAATAAGGAATGAGAAAATTCCAAAATGAAGGAAATAGAATATAGTCTTCCAAAAATAGAATAAGGCACTCATATCTATAGGGATCTTCTTGAGATTTTTTTCCTTGGGAAAACAAACTCCTTAGGTCATGCTATAGTTAATTTTAAAAATCATTTACTACCATGTTGTTATACTGTCTGATGATTTAACCTTCATTTGTAAAACTATTTTTTATCTCAACAAATTAAGAGAAACTAGTGAAATAGCAACCTTTTCTGACTCTTGGGTGAGTTGGAGTTAAACGACCCTGTTGTTTTGTATCCTCTCTGTTGGCACATAATAGATACATAGATTCACAAAGTAAAAATTGCAGCAGAAAACGTACTTGATCTGACTGTTTCCTGATTAATTTACTTTGCATATTGGAGATCATTAGATGTAGAGAAACGCTAACTGTCTTCCTAATACTAAGCTGAGGACTATACCTAGTTTATGAGACTACCTTGCTAGGTAGGGCAGTATAATCAGAATGTGGAATAAACTACAATCGGCAAAGAAGAAACTGCTCTCATCAGAAAACACTGTTAATAGGAAACTTGACAATATTTTATTTTTCCAAATTTACTTAGGGGCCTTGAACAGTTAACTGAGCCTAGATTCACTCATAAGAACATAGTATCGACAAAGTCGTTAAGAAGATATACAAGATTCTAATTTCAGTATCTGACTTTTAATATTTCCCCCCAAAATATAGATTATCATCTTTATAAACACTCACTTTGCATAGAGTTCTGAAACTCTATAGTGTTGCTGGCTGTGTGTTACCAATAGAAACTGCTTAAACCAACATATTAATTAAACAGTAATTTATAAATATTTATACCAAGGGTATGCTAATATGAAGCTCAATTATATTGGCCATGTATATGTATAAATAAATAGCTGATTTATGGGCCTCTTAGAACATGTGTTTCAGAAGTGATGGATAATTTGCATGAGGCCATTTATGGACTTTGTTTCCTTGTTTTAGTCCATTTATGCTCAATATACTGAGGTACCGTAGAGAATCCAAGATGGTGTGTATCCAGCTCGCAGCATAATGCCAACAAGCACTCAACAAGCCATGCAGAGATGCTTAGCACTGTTTGCTAGCAGGTCTCTTTCCCTAACAGCATACTGTATCATTATAGTTAAAGGAAGTTCACGGGCTGGCACACATCTTCAAAGTGACCCTCCGCCTCAGCCTTGCGTGTTGCCACTATAAGACGCATTACTGTGGAAGTTTAGATACAACATTATCGAGAAATTGGTGCAGGGCAAATGAACTTCAGATGAAATGGTACAGGAGATGACTTTGTAGCAGGAAACACAGACACGCACGCGCGCGCGCGCGCACACACACACACACACACACACACACACACCAAAGCCCCTGCTTTAACCCTGTTCCCAGCTATCTTTATACAAGTTGGCAACGACACGGAATTGTACAAATTGAATGCATGGCACATAGTCATATTTTAAACTTCCCCCTGGGTAGTTGCTTGGTTTACTTAATTTCAACTTGATTGGCCCCTTCTTGCTGTCTCTAATAAAATAGAAGGGAGCTCCATTGTCCATGCAGGCAAAGGGCATGGAGCCGCACAATCCATTTGGCGCCCTTTCTGTTATATTTGCTCTGACTGGCAGTACCGGGTGATCGGATGGAGCCAGGTGTATGATCTGATGAGCCTGGTGTGACTGGGGGTGACTCCTCTAGACAGCTAAATTAAAAACCTCCCTGCAATTTTGCTCTTAATCACCCCCTCCCAGGCTGTAATTGGTGATGGTCACTTAACTCTTTCTCTCCTCTACATCATGTGCTTAGCAGAGCCTTCCAAGAGGATTCAGTAGAACTGGCTGCACCGACCTCGTGTGAGCACGGAGATAGAGCAGGTTTGGGCCACACCAGCTCTTGCCAGTCTTACGTGATATGTTTCCTTTCCGATTCTGAAGAAGAGAAAGGAGGTAACGTGTGTGGCATGAAATAGCGTTTATTTTTGCTTTTTCAAACGTCCATCACAAATGTCGACTTTTAGAAAATAACAGAAAGAGGTGTGTGCATGTCACCTACATTGGACCTACAATTGGTTGGAGTAATAAGGTCCCTTAAAAGTGTTAGAAATTAAGATCAAGAGAAAAAAAGCAAAGGTTTAAGAGACCTCTACATTCGGGAACACCTGACAGCACTTGAAAACACTCAGTCTAACAAAAGTCAGTACAGTCTCTCTCTTCATGAGTGCTGCTGCCTGGTTGCTTTCTTTTGTGCATTTCTTTTTCACGCAGACATATAAATTATTAGGAGGTACTGTCCAGCTAGGGTGATTACAGAAGATGTCCCAGACCCAGGGCAGCACGGAAGACTAATTTAGGAACTGTGAAGATGATTAAACTAGGTTTAATAAGCACATGCTGAGCAGGAGCAAGCACTCGGGGTGGGCAGATGAGGCTCACTCCCTGCCGGTAGGAGCACACTGTCCCATGGGAAAGAGAAGGGACAGTCAAAGGGACATATCACTCAAATGCCGAATGAAGCATGCAGTCACCGAATCACGTACGAGATACAGATGAAAGACAGAGGGAGCCCAAAGGAAAGCTGGGAATCTTGAGAACGTGTATATTTCACCTGGTAAGAGACCTCAATAAGAAATGGCAAACTCCCTTGCCTAGCAAAGCTTTAATTAATACAATTGAGATTTTAAAAGTTGGCTCCAAGAGTAAAATGATTGCCTCAAAAGGACCAGGAATTCTTCTCAGACCAAAGTGGGTAGTGTAGGTTTGTTAGTAGAAGCCCAGATGACTTTCTCTTTTTTGAACTGTGGTGCCAGTATAGGAGGGCATCTAGCCTGCTAGCCGGAGGAGATGGAAGCATTCCAGAAAGGCAGTCTGTTTCTTCTCCCAGGGAGAACAATTTTCTCACTGTGAAGGCTCGGGCTCACATATTATACAGCAGCCACATCCTAAGCTCTGAACTGCATTTGACTGCTCCTGGGAAAGAGGAGTGAGAATGTTATTCTCCAATTCGTTTTGAAAACAGTCCTCGGTTCCTCCTGAGGGTCAAGCCAATTCAACTGGAGGTGAAGTTGGTAGCCAACATCCCTCTCCTGCCTTAGAAAAGTGGGGGTGGGGGTTATTATTATCTTTAGTATTGGCTGATTGATACAGCAATTGGTGCATCAAAAGTGTGACACTGGATGTACCCGTTGAGTCCATTTCGGCCATCACCACTCCTTACTTTTGTTTCTGCTTTGACGGACTAAGGGCAGTCCGGCCTGGTATGCTTACATTCACATGGGGAACTGCAGGAAATCTGGCCCCTTTAGCCGGCTATGGGAGCTGACTCAACCCAAAGGTTGTCCTTCCCATCCAGACCAAACTGTGGTCCAAAGATGAGTGGCTTGCCCAAATTAGCAGCTATGACTAGCAATGGCGGAAACAGAATCCATGTGGTTGGGTCCCTAGCTTAGTGGTCTTTAAACCCAAAAATGATCTCATTGCTTTTATGACTCTTCCTGACACTTTGCCCACTCAGACCCAGACGTTCTCAAGAAGATGCTCATGAACTTGTCATCAGGAAGCCTGGTGGAGTGACAGAGAGATAGCTGGAAATTTCATTGAACAATATAGCTGGGTGTGGCCCTGACTGGAACTTAAAGCAAAGGTAAGAACAACACTAGTTATTCTTCATTTCCCCACCAGTTATCATCTCTGAAGATTGTCAGCTGTCCAGCTAGGGTGCCAGGACTTTCCTACCATTGCAACAAGAGGGGGAGGCTCACTTGTAGCATCTTCCTAAGACACAGCACATACAGATAACTGTATTAGCAAAAATGAATAAACATGGACTGTGGTCTCCTGGTTGCTATTCCATCGTGGAGGATGCTGAGGTGACATCCAAAAGCAAACGCTTCAGATTCTGAATGTTACATGGTCACTGTCCCGCTCCTACCTCTATGGCCATCTTCTCATCCAAAACCGTGGGAATGTGCACAACAGCTGCACAGCCATACAAAACACACCAGTCCGAGCAAGAGCCCAGAGCAAACCAGCTCTCTGCTCTCCGTCCTTCCTCAGAGCACACACTCAAGATTAGCAATGCCAAGTACTTCCCTCCAGGAATTTCCAATGTCTTCCCACTGAGCAACAAATGATATAATATCCAGAGTCCTGATGGGAGCAGTATGAGTTTCCTGGGGGCATTGCAGAAGACACATGGAAGTGGCGTTCCCTCCTTCGTGAGTTGCCAGTCCAAATGCATGGGCCATTTCTTCCTGAGAAGGGTGTGTGTCCCTCTTCTGAAAGCTTTGTCTTGTGGTCAAGATCTTGCAGAGTATGAGGACAAATCAATATGTTGGCTCCCAGGCTGCATGGTGAGGAATATGATGGGGGGCATTAGCCTGGAGAGCTGCCCAGATGGAATTCTTCCCATCCAGATTAGCAACAGACTATGTGCATCCAATTCCTCTCCCCAGTTAATGCCCCAAAATAAGAGAAGTGGCTTTATGATGGGAGGTTTTCTAATCTACTCATGGACATGCCTGTATACGAAAAGCATAAAGAGGTATAGGGACATGGGCCAGGCAGGCAGTAAAGTCATAAAAGGGACCCTAACCAATGGGGAAAAGCAAGTGTAAAGAGCCAGCATTAGAAAACAGAAGCTGATGGAGAAAACATGAGGAACATGAGGAAAACGTGAGGAAGAGCTTTAACCTGAGGGGGCACTTGAGAATGCGGCTTCTGCTTGCAGCTGTGCTTCCAGGTCCTCTGAGACTGGGCGCAACAAGTGTTGCGCTTGAGTTTTTCTAGAAGCATGAAGCGAGGTTTTAGGGGGCGCCTCCACATGTATTCAACCCTCTATGAGGGCAAGAAAGCAGAGACTGACCGCTGCTGGCTTGGTTATACTGCATCAACAGACAGGTGAGCAGCTTGGGCGCCAACAACTAATCCATGCTCTGAAACAGGCCCCTTTCTTCTCCTCCACATCCAGGACACAACTGACTAAAAGCAGAGCATCCTGTTCATTTCTCACATCCCCTGACCCAACTACCGGATTTCCACCATTCAAATGGGAGTCTCAAGGGAGGCATGGCCATAAACAAAAGTTGAATACCAATTGGGTGCAATTCTATGCTTTCTCAATCCTAGGCTCTGATGATGCATTTTTCTTTACTAGTTTCATCTTCCTGCAACACTCTGGCGATAGTTTCTGTTCTTGATATTTTACAGAGGAAGAAACCAGTGCAAAGGGGTACCAATGAGCTGCAAAGACCACACATCTAAGAGCTGGCCATGGAGGGCGGCATGGAGGGTTACCAACCCTGACAGTCACCTAAGGAAGGAGAAGCTTCTGTTTACTTCCTGTAAAATGGGATACTCAGTCTTTCTTGAGAAACTCCTCACCAGGAAAATCAGGACCACTGTGGGCAATGTCTACTTAAATTCCTCTTTGTTGTGGTTCCTTGGGTGCACTATTAAAATTTGTGGTCATTGTTCTCTCTCTCTCTCTCTCTCTCTCTCTCTCTCTCTCTCTCTCTCTCTCTCTCTTTCTCATATTCCTTCTATTCCAATTGCTGTCTTCACTTCACTAGGCAGTGGATACTCCCATGGAATTTTGGTCAAGGATGCTGGATTTGACACATGTGCCTATCTCTTTTAATGGACAATACATTTTTAAAGGAATCTTTCTTGACCTTAAATCCCAAGGGTAAAAGTCCCTGAGAAGCTAGACTTTCAAAGCTGAACAGTAAATGAAATTGTGGGACAGGCTTGGCTGACAGAAGGAGTTTCCTGCTGCATAGTGGGGAAAAAACTGCCAGGCTACCTTAGAGGGGCTCAAGAAGTGCCCCTCCCCGAGCCTGGAAACACCCAAGAAAGAGAGGCACCAAGGTAAGTAGGACTGGATGGAAATGGAAGTCAGACCCTGGTTCTCCTTTTTCAGCATGCTAAAGTGCACTCCTCTACAAAGGAAAATGAAACAACTGATTAAGTCTCTAACAATGAAGACAGAAAGAGAACGCAGGGAGCAAACGCAATTTGTGAAGACAAAAATCTTCCAATAGATTTATCCTCCCTCCCCCCAGCCCAAGTGAAAGAATTCATGGAAAGCATAAACAAAAAGGGGAAATATTTTGAAAACTCCTTTTAGAAAACAAACTAAAATGCATCATGCAAAAAAAAAAAGTCCTCTAGAAATTAAAAGTACACAGCAGCTGCAATGCTTCATGGCTGTAATCCCAGAGGTTGGTAGACTAAGCCGAAACTGTTAGAGTGAGACAAGACTGGCTACATCTGAGCTCTAGGACATCCCAGATTAGAAAATTATACAGAGACAGGGAGAGGGAAAGAGAGAAAGAGGGAGAGAAGGAGGGAGGGGGGAGGAAGGGAAAAAAAGAGGGAGGTGGAGGCAGGGAGGATGGGAGGAAGGCAGTGTAGGAGGAAGGCAGGCAGGGAGGGAAGCAGGGAGGCCAGGAAGAAGGGAAAGGGAAAGGAAAGAGAGGCAGGCATGGGAGAAGACTCAGAAGGGGAAAGTGCATGCTTCACAAACGTGGGTGCCTGGGCTTGATCCCTGGAACCCAAATAAAAATGGAAGTAGAATAATAATTAGCAATAACAAGAATACTCTACAAAGTTGTCCTCCCATCTCCACACATTCACTATGGCATGTGGGTCCCCTCACAAACATGTTATACACACATGCATGGGGTGGGGAGGGAGAGGCAGGGTGTAACTAGAGGCATTACAGCACCAAAATTAGAGAATAAACCAAGAAAGAAGCTGTAGGAGACAGAGGAAACAGTGTTTAATATGGGAGCAGAACAGAAACTTTCAAACTCAAAATGCAAGGAAGCCACAGGTGACATCAAAACTCTAGAGGACATGGTAGCCAGGCTAGAGGAAGGACAGTCAGAGTAACAGAAAATAAATGGGTTAGGTGGCATGTTGGAACATCTTCAAAAAAAAGTATCTGCATGGCCTCTGTGCTGTGAACTAGGAAAGTCATTCTAACTTAAAAAATAGTAGCATTTTGACATGTATGTGTTTGTGCGCATGGGTGTAAGCACGGGAGTGTGGGCACAGGACTGTGAGCATGCTTGTGGGACCCCAAAGTTGATATTGGGTATCTTCCATGATCTTTCCCCACTTTACTTATTGGAACGAACTCTATTGCTGAACCCAGAACTCACTGATTCTAGACAGTATATCTTGCCTGCTTGCCCAGAAAATTCCTGGCCTCTGCACCTGAGCACAGTAATTAAGGGTGGGCCACATTCCCATCTGGTGTTCATATGGTTGCCAGGACCAACTCTAGTCGTTGTGTCTTCATGAAGAGCCATCTCCACAGTCCCTGATCTGACCAAAAATTTTAAACAACTATATTAAGTGAAGGTTCAGGAAAAGAGTAGTTTAGTGTAAAACATTTAAATTCTATATTCAGCATATAAATTATATACCAAACAGGAAGCAGATATGGAAAGTTTGCCAAAATAATCAGGAAAGATTATGCAATGGAACTAAATTGATGTTTTGAGAAAGAAAATGTACAGTATATGCAAAAAGTGTTCAGGGTCAATAATGAATGAGGAAAGCAAACGAAAACCCTAGGAGATATACTGTCATCCCGATAAAAATGGTTACTATCAAAACAAAGATAACAAATGCTGGCAAGATGTAGAGAAAAGGAACCCCCAGTACACTATTAGTGGGAATATAAATTCTGGAAAACAGCAGGAAAGTCCCACAAAAGATCAAATTACCACATGATGCAGCAATCCTCAAACTCGTTATATAGCCAAAGGAAGTGAAATTAGCATGCCAGAGTCCAATGTGCATTGCCTGCTTACTGGAGAACTTTCCACCATAGCCAAGAAATGGATGTCTATCAACCGATCCACTGATAAAGAAAACATAATAAATGTACTCAATGGACTACCATGCAGCTGCTTGAAAGGTAGATCCTGTCATCTGTGGAAACATGGATAGAACTTGAAAGCATGAAGAGGAGTACACCAGACATCCAGCCACCTCACAGGCTGCACGCAGGAGTGGAGCTGCGTTGATTCCCCACTTGGATTTCTAAAAGGTAAACATTTGAGTTCTGGGATTTTATCCCATATTTCTAATTTCATGTTCTCTCTCCCTCAATACTAAAAGCTCCATCTAAACTTAGAATGAACTAAAAACTACACTGCATTCTAGACCCTTCTGCTGCCGGATAACCTCTCTCTGCTTCTTTATCAGCTGTATTTTTAAATTTTTTTTATACAAACAGATTAACATTTTCTTCAAATACAGATTTGGAAAATTGAGCTTACCACCCCACCCACACATATAAACACACTCCTTATGATCAGTTTCTGTCTTGTTTTTATTTTTTAATTATTTTTATTGAGCTATATATTTTTCTTCATTCTTCTCCCTTCCTCTCCCCACCCCTCCTACCCTCTCCCAAGGTCCCCATGCTCACAATTTACTCAGGAGATCTTGTCTTTTTCTACTTCTCATGTAGATTAGATCCATGTATGTCTCTTTTAGGATCCTCTTTGAACCTAGGTTCTATGGGATTGTGAATTGTAGGCTGGTTTTCTTTGCTTTATGTCTAAAAGCCACTTGTGAGTGAATACATATTGTATTTGTCTGTCTGGGTTACCTCACTCAATATGATGTTTTCTAGATCCATCCATTTGTGCACAAATTTCAAGATGTCATTATTTTTCTCTGCTGTGTAGTACTCCATTGTGTAAATGTATCACATTTTCCTTATTCATTATTCAGTCGAGGGACGTTTAGGTTCTTTCCAGATTCTGGTTATGACAAACAATGCTGTTATGAACATAGTTGAACACATGTCCTTTGGCATGATTGAGCATCCTTTGAGTATATACCAAAAGTGGTGTTGCTGGGTCTTGAGGAAGGTTGTTTCCTAATTTTCTGAGAAATGGCCACACTGACATCCAAAGGGGCTGTACCAGCTTGCATTATCACCAGCAACGCAGAAGTGTTCCCTTTTCCCCATACCCTCTCCAGCATAAGTTGTCATCGGTGTTTTTGATCTTGGCCATTCTGACAGGTGTAAAATGGAAACTCAGAGTTGTTTTGGTTTGCATTTCCTGATAGATAAGAATGTCGAGCATTTCTTTAAGTGTTTTTCAACCATTTTAGACTCATTTGTTGAGAGTTCTCTGTTTAGGTCTACACCCCATTTTTTTATTGAATTAATTTCTTTTTCTTTTGATGACCAATTTCTTTAGTTCTTTGTATATTCTGGAGGTGAACCCTCTGTCCAATATGGGGTTGGTGAAGATCTTTTTTCATTCTGTAGACTGCTGTTTTGTTTTGTTGACCATGTCCTTTGCTTAACAGAAGCTTTTCAGTTTCAAGAGGCCCTTTTTATTGTTTTTCTCAGTGTCTGTGCTACTGGGGTTATATTTAGGGAAGATATCTCTGGCACCAATGTATTCAAGTGTACTTCCCAGTTTTTCTTTTATGAGATTCAGTGTGGTTGCTTTTATGTTGAAGACTTTGATCCATTTGGACTTGAGTTTTGTCCATGGCAACAGATATGGATCTATTTTTATTGTTCTTCATGTTGATATCCAGTTATGCCTGCTCCATTTGTTGAATATGCTTTTTTTCTATTTTATATTTTTTGCTTCTTTGTCAAAAATCAGGTGTTTGTAGGTGTGTGACTTGATATCTGGGTCTTTGATTTGGTTCCATTGATCATCCTGTCTGTTCTTATACCAATACCAGACTGTTTTTAGTACTGTAGCTCTGTAGTAGAGTTTGAAGTCAGGGATTGTGATGCCTCCAGAAGTTCCTTTATTGTACAAGATTGTTTTGGCTACACTGGGCTTTTTTGTTTTTCCATATGAAGTTGAGTACTATTCTTTTGAGATCTTTAGTGGGATTTTGATGGACATTACATTGAATATATTGATATATTACTTTTGGTAAGATTGCCAGTTTTACTAAGTTAATTCTATCTACCCATGAGAATGGGAGATCTTTCCACTTTCTGGTGTCTTCTTCAATTTCTTTCTTCAATGATTTTTTAAAGATTTATTAATTTAGTTATTATGTATACAACATTATGTCTCCATGTATGCACACATGAAAGCGCCAGGTCTCATTACAGATGGTTATGAGCCACCATGTGGTTGCTGGAAATTGAACTCAGGACCTCTGGAAGAGCAACCAGTGCTCTTAACCATTGAGCCATCTCTCCAGCCCCTTTTCAAAGATTTAAAGTCTTCTCATACAGGTCTTCCACTTGTTTAGTTAGAGTTACTCCAAGATATTTTATGCTATTTGTGGCTATTGTTAAGGGTGTTGATTCTCTGATTTCTTTCTCAGCCCATTTATCATCTGTGTAAAGGAGGGCTACTGATTTTTTTTTCGAGTTAATCTTGTATCCTGCTACATTACTGAAGGTGCTTATGAGTTGGAGAAGTTCCTAGAAAGAACTTTTGGGGTCCCGTATGTAAACTATCATATCATCAGCAAATAGTGAGACTATGACTTCTTTTCTGAGTTGTATCTCCTTGATGTCCTTTTGTAGTCATATTGTTCTAGTTAGAACCTCAAGAACTATATTGAATAGATATGGAGAGAGTGGACAACCTTGTCTTGTTCCTGATTTCAGTGGGATCACTTTGAGTTTCTCTCCATTTAGTTTGCTGCTGGATTTTGGTTTGCTATGTATTGCCTTAATTATTGCCTTAAGGTATGTTCCTTCTATCCCTGTTCTCTCCCAGATCTTTATCATGAAGAAATGTTGTATTTTGTTGAATGCTTTTTCAGCATCTAATGTTTTTTTTCCAGTTTGTTTATAAGGTGGATTATACTGACAGATTTTCTTATGTTGAACCATCCCTGCATCTCTGGGATGAAACCTACTTGATCATGGTGGATGGTTTTTCTAATGTGTTCTTGGATTCGGTTTGCCAGTATTTTATTGAGTATTTTTGCATCAATATTCATGAGGGAGATTGTCTGTAATTCTCTTTCTTAGTTATGTCTTTGTGTTGTTTGGGTATCAGGGTAATTGTAGCCTCATAAAAAGAGTTTGACAATATTCTGTCTGTTTCTATTGTGTGGAACAATTTGAGGAGTATTGGTATTAGTTCTTTTTGAAAATCTTGTAGAATTCTGAGCTGAAACCATCTGGTCCTGGGCTTTTTTGGGGGGTGGAGGGTTGGGAGAATTTTGATGACTGTTTCTATTTCTTTAGCAGTTATAGTTCTATTTGATTTGCTTCTCTGATCTAGATTTAATTTTGGTAAGTGATATTTATCCAGAAAATTGTCCATTTCCTTTAAGTTTTCCAATTTTGTGGAGTACAAGTTTTCGAAATATAACCTAATGATTCTCTGGATTTCTTCCATGTCTGTTGTTATGTTCCCATTTTCATTTCTGATTTTGTTAATTTGGATATTTTCTCTCTGCCTTTTGATTAGTTTGGATAATCAAACTAATTGTCTATTTTGTTTGTCTATTTTGTTGATTTAACTGAAGAACCAACTCTTTGTCTCATTGATTCTTTGTATTGTTTTCTTTGTTTCTATTTTTGTTGATTTCAACTCTCAGTTTAATTATTTCCTACTGTCTAATCCTCCTGGGTGAGTTTGTTTCTTTTTGTTCTAGAGTTTTCCAGTGTTCTGTTAACTCACTAGAGTAGGCATTTAGTACTATTAATTTTCCTCTTAACACTGCTTTCATTGTGTTCCATAAATTTGAGTAAGTTATGTGGTCATTTTCATTTAATTTCAGGAACTCTTTAATTTCTTCCTTGATCCATTGATGATTCAAGTGAGAATTATTTAATTTCCATGAGTTTGTGGGTTTTCTAAAATTAGTGTTGTTGTTGTATTTTAATTTTAAGCCATGGTGATCCGATAAGATACATGGGGTTATTCCAATTATTTGTGTCTGCGGAGGTTTGCTTTGTTACCTAGTATGTGGTCAATTTTTGAGAGGGTCCCATGAGGTGCTGAGAAGAAGGTATATTCTTTTATGTTTGGATGGAATGTTCTGTAGAAATCTGTTGAGTCCATATAATTCATAACATCTGTTAGTTCCCTTATATCTCTGTTAGTTTTCTGTCTGATAGACCTGTACAGTGGTGAGCATTGGGTATTAAAGTCTCCCAGGATTAGTGTGTAGGGTTTAATGTATGATTTAAGCTTTAGAAATGTTTCTTTTATACATAGGATGGTGCCTTTGTATTTGGGGCATAGATGTTCAGTATTGAGATTTCCTCTTGATGGGTTTTTCCTGTGACTAATATGAAATGTCCTTCCTTGTCTCTTTTGATTGACTTTAGTTTGAAGTCTATTTTGTTAGAAATTAGGATAGTTATACCTGCTTGTTTCTTAGGTCCATTTGATTAGAAATTTTTTCCCAACCCTTTATTCAGAGGTGATGTCTGTCTGTGAGGTTGAGGTATGTTTCTTGTATGAAGCAGAAGGATGGATTCTGTTTTCATATCCAAACTGTTAGCCTGTGTCTTTTTATAGGTGAGTTTTTTCCATTTATATTAAGGGATACTAATGACCAGTGATTGTAGTTCCTGTTATTTTAGTTTTCATTGTTGGTGATGTTATTGTTTGTTTTTCCCTTCCTTGAGATTTGCTGCTATGAGATCATCTACTGTCTGTGGTTTTGTGGATGTAACTAACTTCCTTGGGTTGGAGTTTTTCTTATAGTACTTTGTGTAGGGCTGGGTTTGTGGCTAGTTATAGATTAAATCTGGTTCTGTTATGGAATGTCTTGTTTTGTCTGTCTGTGGTGTTTGAAAGTTTTGCTGGGTATAATAGTCTGACCTTAGATCACAGATACACACACACACGCACACACACACACATGCACACACAAATGCATGCACACATACAGCCCAGATAAAGTCCACCTATGTCCAGTGATAAGTCAAGAGAGAGCCCATGTCCAGACACTGAAGGCGTCTCTTTGAGTGGACACTAAGGCATCTTCTTTTGTTGTTAAGAACATTCTCCATCCCAGGGCAACCACTCAGAACAACCATTCTGAGTTCCCCAGCTGATATTTAGACCTCCGTGTCCCTTTCTACCTGCAGCCTTCCACCTTCTTCCCATTCGGTTCCTGTTGCTGCATGTCATGACCAACCTTCTGGTTTTTTTTTTCATTGATTTTTGTTGAGCTTTACATTTTTCTCTGCTCCCATCCCTGCCACTTTCCTCCCCTTTAACCCTCTCCCAAGGTCCCCATGCTCACAATTTACTCAGGAGATCTTGTTTTCTTCTACTATGCATGTAAATTATATATGTCTCTCTTAAGATCTTAATTTTGTTCTTGGCCATTTTTACAGGTGTAAGATGGAATCTCAGAGTTGTTTTCTAGGTTGTTGTCTAGGTTCAGACATTGTTGTCTAGGTTCTCTAGGATTATGATTTGTGGGCTGATTTTCTTTGCTTTATGTTTAAAAACCACTTATGAATGAGTACATGTGATAATTGTCTTTCTGGGTCTGGGTTACCTCACTCAAAATGATGTTCTCTAGCTCCATCCATTTTCCTACAAATTTCAAGATGTCGTTATTTTTTTCTGCTGTGTAGTACTCCATTGTGTAAATGTACCACATTTTCCTTACCCATTCCTCAGTCAAGGGGCATTTAGGTTATTTCCAGGTCCTGGTTATGACAAACAATGCTGCTATGAAGATAGTTGAGCACATGTCCTTATAGCACAATTGAGCATCCTTTGGATAGATACCCAGAAGTGGTAGTACTAGGTCTTGAGGAAGGTTGTTTCCTAATTTTCTAAGAAATCACCACACTGATATCCAAAGGGAATGTAATAACTTGCACTCCCACCAGCAATGCAGGTGTGTTCCCTTTGTTCCACAACCTCTCCAGCATAAGTTTTCATCAGTAATTTTGATTTTGGCCATTCTTACAGGTGTAAGATGGAATCTCAGAGTTGTTTTGATTTGCATTTCTCTGATGACTAAGGATGTTGAGCATTTCCTTAAGTGTCTTTCAGCCATTTAAGATTCCTTTGCTGAGAGTTTTATGTTTAGGTCTGTACTCAATTTTTTTATTGGATTATTTGTTCTTTTGATGGCCAATTTCTAGAGTTCTTTGTATATTTTGGAGATCAGACCTCTGTCTGATATGGGGTTGGTGAAGATCTTTTCCCACTCTCTAGACAGCCTACAGTCAACCTTTTGGTTTTCTTGTGTCTTGCTCTACTCTCCAAACTACCACGGAAATGCTCCCTCTTGGCACATGATGGAGCTTACAAGACTCAACTAAATTTATGATGTTCTGGAAACTTCCAAAAGTTAAAAGGCTCACAAGACCTCCCCGTGGTTCAAAAAAATAAAAAAAAAACAGTGACTGGGATAGGAAACTCTTTGGTTAGCCAGCAAATTCACCAGGAACTTCCGAGATGCAGCTTTCATGAGTGTTTGAACATGCTGAGGTGGACTTCTCAGTGATGAGCTGCCTTTGAAACACCCAACCTCCTATAAGTAATCCCTCATCAATACTCCTGTAGGTAACCCCAATAACTCATTGGTTTGACAACCTAGACCTCCATAATATCATTTCTTTAGTCAGGGGAGAGCAGAAGTAATATTTTCCATAGGTTTATAGGGTAATAGTGATGTCAAGGGAAATGTAGAAGCTTCCTCTCTCCCATGTCCTGAAATTTTAATAATTTCCCTAGGGTCCTCCAAAATAATGCTCAGTGAATATCAAATCCATACACTTACCAAGTAAACATATATTTGAGACAGGTCTCTACATCCTCCTAGAAGGTGGGGAGCCACCTCCAAGCAACAGGAAGGGTTTTACAATCAGGACTATCTGGGTTCAAATTTTGTCTCTGCATTCTGATCTGTGCATTTTAAAGTCATTCACTCATGAGCCAGAAAGTGGCCCAGTGCTCACATCTAATTTCAAATACAATGATAAGGTCAGCTTTCTTCTCTGAGTCATGGAGATGCCCAGACACTTTAATCAGCCATGTGACCTGACCATTTGTACCAATGGACAACACAGATGGATGCTAGGAAATATTTTGTGAGGTGCCTACAATGGGCTTCTAACCATTAACAAGGAGTTGGTGACTCAGAATTCTAAAACCAGAACCAGGAAGCCCATATTCCATCAGGAGGACTGGTCCTGGGAAGGTCCAAGAGTGGTGTGGATAAAATCTTGAAGCTGTCATCCGGATGACGCAGAACAGCTGTTTGCCATTTCCCACAAAAGCAGCGGGAAATTGGTTTAAACTGCAAGGATTTGAGCTCAACATGAGGAAAAAATTCCTGACAGTAGGGATGGCCAAACAATGAAATGAGTTAGCAATAACAACTCTGGAATGGATTGCCTAGGGCTCTTTGGACATTGTTCCCTACTTGTAAGGAGGGGGGGCATAACCTTCTTATTGGAGACCTCCTAGGATACTTTCCAGGTCTCTGCTTCTTAATTAGTTCAGCATGCTTTTGCATTAATAGCATTATAATCCTAGTGGCAACTGATTAAAAAACAAAAATCAATTTCCTACTCAAATCCCCCCTGAACAAGGTGTCTCTTGCTCTCCCATGTGCAACAAAAGCCACACTCTGCACATTGTCATTCATGTGCTTTTAATTTCTTCAGCGAAGTTTTAAAGCCAAGATTCCCATAAACCAACTTTAGTCCAGAAGTATGCTGAATTATAAGCTGGTGGGGATGCTGAATAGAGATATACAATAGCGACATTAGCGGGGCGGTAGCGACGATCCCAATAGTATGTCACCACAATGCAGGGAAATCATGTGAAAGTAGCTGCTTTTGTAGATAAGGGGTGCTGCTCTTACTAATGGATTTTCCCTGCATTACTTCTGTGCTTTTAACGGGTTTTCCATCATGAACAGTGACCTTGGAATAATGCTAAGAACCATATTTTGTATTTAACCTAAATACCAAATTTAAAGACTTAAATAGATAATACAAAGGGCTTGATTCTATGCTGCTGAAGACGGAGCAAGGTCATAGAATGTGGCTACCAGACTCATATGTAATGGAAGTAAATCTTTTTTATTGAAAATATGCAATGCATAACTACATTTTTCCAACAAAGGCAGGAATATTTTATGAAAAGGAAAAAAGTGAAATCATATTGGCAGGTGGATGCAGCGTAGGTCCCAAAGAGAGGTGGGACAGGCTCTAGCCTCATGCTAATCTCCCACTGCTCTCTCAAAGGCCACCCTAAAGATGTCTGAGGCAAGAACAGAGCCTTCACTACTGGCCTACCAAATTCCTCTAGTCAGTACTCCAACCAGGATGATGAGCTGGCTGCATCCCTGTTAGGTATACTAGCGCTGCTGTAGGTCTTAGTTGCTCCTCACAGAAGCATGATACCAACCAGCTGGCCAGGTGGATTCACCAGCCTGCAGAGTAGCAGGAAAGAGCCACACCAGTGAAGACTGTGCCCTGAACATGGCCTCCTGGTGTTCATTGTTTTTTGCTTCACTTCCCACCCCTGAGCACTGACAGTGACCTGAACAACGGTCGTTAGCCTCTGTGCTTGCCTTTCCCCACCTAGAAAGTGGAGATGACAATGACACCATCTGGAAATCTAAGTGACTTAGTGCCAATGAAGCATAGACAGTGGCCATTCAAGAGTTAGCATATGACAATGTCAGCTTGTGATCTGGTACCAACAGTGGGGACCTTGACTTCACCACAGTTTGGGGTACTCTGATCAATGCACATCCTGAGACACAAAGCCCGATGTGATATTTGAGACAATGGGTCACAGAAGAGAAGAGACCCATTTCTCTACCCACAAAATATGGAAAGATTTGTAGATTTCTAGTATGTGTGTACATGCTTATGTGTAGTGTATGTGCGTGTGTATGTTTGTGCATGTGTGCATGCATGTGTGTGTTGTGGGTATCAGTGAATACAGACAAGAAACATCTTGACTGGAAAAATTCACTAGCCAAACTCTTCCTTAAGAATAAGGTTCTGAGGTGTGTGTCTTGGGCAGTTTGTGGGGCCACTGGCAGTGTCATCAGGATTTATCCCTAGTGCATGAACTGGCGTTTGGAGCCTATTCCCTATAGAGCGAGGCCTTTTTCAGCCTAGATACAGGGGAAGGGGCTTGGTCCTGACTCAAAAGTGATGTGCCAGACTTTGTTGACTCCCTATGGGAAGCCTTACCCCCTCTGAGGAGTGGATGGGGAGTAAGGTGGGGAGAAGGTGGAGGGAGCAGGAGGAGAGGAGGCGGGAGGAACTGGGTTTGGCATGTAAAATAAAAAAATTATTGTTTCAAAAAAAAAAGAGAGAATAAGGTTCTGGTCTGCAGAGTTTTGGACAGGCTATAGAATCTGTGTGTTTCATTGTTCTTACTTATGAAATACTGGCAGTTCTGGGCATGGGGAGTTCAAAGGCAATGCCTTAAGTCAAAGTTTTTATTAAGAAGGACTTGGACTCCAAATTTTATTCTACTGTAACTGGCTCCCCATTTCTCTCATTTATATTTCAGGTTAAATTACCTTTTCACAAAATGATACCAATTTACTTCTTGTCTAATCATTTTTATGTGTCCTTCTAAAAAGTCTACCTCCTGTCACAGAAAAAAAATGGTAGTTGGAAAAGTCCCCCTTGCCTGCCCTGGTGTCCATGGTGTGTAACTTCATTCTGCCCGTCTCCTCTTCCTGTGCCTGAGAAAGAAGAGTGTACTCACTCACGCCCACTTGTCATGTCCCTCTACATTTCTTCATTGATTTGGTCTCCTTGCGAAGGGAATAATGGGGAGAAATTACTAAGGAAAGTTTCCCATTTGTCTAGTTAAGATCCTACCTCCTCATCCCCAATTACTATACGCTACCCTTCTTAAAGCAAAAACAAAACCACACATTTCCACCAAGACTTTCATGAAAATGTCTTCACGGGGCTATCACTTGAAAGCTGAAGAAACACTGGGAGCTTCCAACCTCACAGCTGACATTAGGATCCCTCCACATGGGTCTAGAGAAGAGATGCTAGAAACCAAAGCAATTTTTTTCCTGAGCTTCTGCTTTGGCCTCCCCGTCTCTCCTGGTCAGCATAGAAAAGAAAGCTATCACACACAGGAGAGAGAGTCACCAGGTCATAATGAACCACAACCATTAACCTAAGAAAACCCAGGTCCTGGGGAAAGTCTACAACTCTCTACCACCTCTAGGTTCTCTAGAATGCAGATCACCCAACCCAAACCCAAAGCAGAGAAGGCTACATCATCTGTAAAGTGAGGCAAAAGTATCACTAGGGTACCCAGAAGGTACAGCACAAGCAAAGCTGAGAAGGTGGCAGGAGAGGTTGGCAGACACAAAGTGGCAGGATGAGGAGGGAGAAAGAAAGGAAACAAAATACAAGGAGGATGTGGCAGCTGAATTCATTGAGAATTTATGGTGTGCTAAATATTGTCCTTTATAGTCCTTATAATACAGTAGCAAAGGAAAGCTTGTCAATCTAATTTCCAGGGGGAGAAACTGAGGCCCAGAGAGCAAACCTCTGAATGCAGAACCTTATTGTCAGATGGCCAACCTTCTAGTCACAAACTATCTCCCTAAATACAACATAAAAAATAGGTATTTATTCACTAAATAGCAATAACTTATCTATCTGGGTTATGCTGCTGATGGGAATGGCAGAGTCCCTGTGATTACAAGTTGACTATCCTCAAACTCTACTACACTTTATAGCAATGTCTCAGACAGCCTAACAGGTGGGTGACTCTGTCTATTCCATATTTTTAGCAATTTTAACACTGAAGCAAACTTCATTTCCTTTTCTGTTTCTGGGAAAAGGGTCTCCCTTGACCCTTTGTACTGACATTCAACAGAAAACAAACTGTTCATTTGGCTCATAATATCTTAAGTTACAAGCTAAAATTCTTTTTTTTTTTTTTGGTTTTTCGAGACAGGGTTTCTCTGTGGCTTTGGAGCCTGTCCTGGAACTAGCTCTTGTAGACCAGGCTGGTCTCGAACTCACAAAGATCCGCCTGCGACAAGCTAAAATTCTCAAGTTACAAGTTTTCATTTCTCATGCATGCCAAATCCTTTCTCAACTCAGAATTTTCTTGGGCTAAACGTCCTCCCCAAGTTCAAACTCAGCCTTCTGAGTTCCCATGCCTGTTCCTCTCTGGACCACTTTCCCCCTGAACTCTGTCCTAATTTCCCCCACCTGATTACAGCAATTCAATTGTGTGGTGCAAGAATGTCAATCAACTGACAGCCCTAGACCTGAAATTTCTCAGGCTTCGGTCCTATCCATGCTCTCCAAATACTAATTTTCTTCGACTACATTAGTCAATTGTTTTTGTATGAAACACTGAATCCTGTGTCTCTGCCTTACTTTTCTTTGTACTTCCAGCACCCTGAGATACAGTGAATCCTAAATTTTGGAGAACTGGAGGAGGGCTAGTTCCTGGCATCACTTCCCTCTCCCCTTGCCACCTTCCAGCTGTTTCTCTCTTTCCCCATCTTCCTGCCTGTAGACATTTTGACAGGTTGCTTATAGCAGACAAATTGAGCTTATCCCCATACCCCATGTCAGGATAGAGTCGCATAAAAACCAAACAGAAGTAAATGGAAAAGACAGGGGCTTGGATTTCCCAATACGTCTGCTATCTGATCATATTTTAATTCTAGACATGTGTTTTTCATTGTTATTTCCTGGCTCAATTAGGTTACTGGAATTACAAGGTAAACTTTGTGCATGGAAAAAAAAAAACCCAGTGCCCAGGTGTGCCTGTAAGATTAAGATTCTAAACAGTGGGTCCCAGGAATTTCTCCCACCCATAGGAGAGAATTGATTAACTCACGGTTCCATTGGATGTGGATGTAGGTATGGATCCAGGAATCCATTTCCTTCCTGCTTAGTTTATCACAGAGTTCAGAAACCACTTTGGTGGCAAATGAACCAACAAAGCTCATCAGATCCAGATATTGCCTTTGGTCTAATTGCCTGCCTCATTTTAAAAGGCCTGTTCTCTCAGACACTGGAGTATGCTCTGACTACAAGGAAGGGGTCAAGGTGCGCAGAGACGGCAGTGTTAATGTAGGTGGCACATAAATGCATTAGCTGGGTGGACCAAATACGGGGAAATATTTTGATGAGAAAATGGCATTTAGAAGCGTTAGTGCATTTAAAACATTTTCCCAGTATGGTTACATTAGCAGCCCTAAACAACCAGGGGCCAGGAGGTGCTGTTGCAGGCATTGTGAGCTTAAAAAGTTACCCTTGTTCTGACACCTATTAATAACCACCTCTGGAAAATTATAAAGCCTGGTGAAAAGAGAACCGTGTGATTGTGCCTGGACAGTCTCTGTAACTCTGATTCATACAGACAAAAAAAAAACTACATGGTATGATATATGTTTGATTCTCTGCTGAACAAAAAGCTTCAGCTAAAAAAAAATCTATTGTTAATTCCAGGTCCTGATGGAACTTTAGACCTTTTCCTGATATTTCCTACTTAAGTAACATACTGTATAATATTCACCAGAAAAAAAATCACATGCAAACTTATTTCAGACTTGAAAAAGAGATTCAGGCCTTTGGCTAAAGAAAACCTTAAGACATGGGGAAAAGAGAACCTTTATTACTCTGAGCTGCTCCTTCCACTAGCTATTGCAACAAGCTCTGGAAAACTCCTCTGACTATGCTCTGGGTGTGTCTGACTGCAAGAAGAGAAAGGCATCTAGAGAAAGGAGCATCACTGGGGGTGTTGTCCAGAATGGATATCAAATGCCAAAGTCCAACCTATTGGCCGTCTGCATAGACAGAGTCACGCTACGTAAGAAGAGGAGGTTTAAGGAATTTTCCTCATCCGTTGGTGACCACTGACACAGCACTGTAAAATCTCCAGCCATTGCTGGGGCACAGCTTAGAAACTTTGTAAGAAAGTTTGCCCCTGGCTTTGTAAGGAGCTATGATACACTTGCAGTCATAATATTTAACAGAGATTTAAACGGGATTACAGAGAAAGAGTAAGTTTATCTCAGAAGCCAGACTTTGGCTCCACTGGGCGAACCAAACCATTTGTAGATACTTTCTCACATCTGCGGGATCACAGATGTTTTAGGAGGGGATTGGCAAGTGCCACTTAACCAAATGGTACCCTGGTTTACGGGACCTACAGTGGTTTTTTCCTTGTCATGGACAACCACAGTGCAGTACCAAATCTTAAAGTCCTACAAGGTGAGGCTCCAGATGATTCTAGGAGCCATGTTTTCTAGTTCCCTGCAGCTTTGGAGGTTACATCAGCAGCAGGTTCAGCTGCAGCATCATGACCATTATCAGAACGCCAACTGAAGAGCCACTGTGCTCAGCCCACCTTCAGCACTAATCTTCCCTTCAACTCTGTACCGTGGGTGTCATTAACCCATCTCATTTGCAAGAAAGCAGAAAATCAAAGTCATGCTAAATTAAGAGGAGCTTAACTAAAATGTTCCCAAGTGCACACCAGAGTCCACTTGAATATTACTGAAGTGATAAGAAACACCTTACCCCCCCCCAAGAAATGATTACTATGATAAAAGTTTCCCCTTTGTTGCTATAATATAGATGGAAATGTTACCCTCTGATTAAAGTCTTTCCTCTTGGGACCATGCATAGCAAATGCCTTTCACTGAGAAACCTTGAAACCATCTGGAGACATAGCCTATAGCTCTTGCTGGGAATCCTCTTTCCTTTCAGCCCAATTCTGGGCCCTCCCCTCTTCTGTCCTGACATTTCCTGTGGGTGATGACGTTACACATTCTGAAGGTGCATTATTCCAGAGCAGGACCCATTTCTTATTCGTATCCTGCCCTCGGACCTGACACCCCACCTAGCACAAAGTGAGTTTTCTGAACATTCTAAGGGATGTACATGTGCAGCAAACTTTGAACGTCCTGAGTGTTTGTCTTTCAAGTTTCGCAGCTTTTCTGAACTCTTCAGAGTGTGAAGCCAAAGTGAGGTTCACAGTCCTTGGATGGTTTTGCTTTTAAGGTCACTAACTTACATCTGGATGACAGACAGAAGAACATTTAGATTCTGATGGCCTGCTCAGCGTGCAGACTCATCCCAGAAACCTTGGAAATATGCTCCAAACTCTTGGTATGAGCTCTTAATTCAAGTTACACTAGAAGAATAGTTCTCAGACTCAATCCCCAGGCTTTGTCCCCAACTTTGCAGGGTAAGACTACAGTCTAGGATGGATAGTTTAGGATCTTGATGCCTGCTGTGGACAACAGCTGTTATCGTCTCTGTATTTGCTTTGTTCTGGAATTTGGGGAAATTCTAGAGCTTAGCCCTGATCGTTTGTCAGTTTTTATGATTTAATTTTTTAACACTTATTAGCTTGCAAAAAAATCTCATTGTTGCTATTTTTCATACAAATGTTGATTTTGTGGCTTCTCTCTGCCACCCTTCTTTTCATTCCCATCCCTCTCTTGTGTCCTCCTGTATTCTGTAGCCTTTTGTCTGTTTTCTTGTTGCACATGCTCTTCCCTCTTCTCACTGTCTCTGTCCCTGTCCTGGGGTCCTATCTAATTTCATAGACTGTAACTAGTCGCACAGTCCCTTACTGATATTTACCACCTCCATATGAGACAGTACAGTCCGACCAGCCCCACATCTTAGAATCAGCCCTGATTCTTCAAAGGAAACTCAAGGAGTTTTGTACTCAGGATCTGAGAGCATCAAGTCACCCGACTCACTTAGTTCTAATCACCCCATCTCTGATCAACTCCCTGCATAGTACACTAGTCACATGAGAGTCACAGTTAAGGTAGGATTTCCTGGGAAAATAGCAAGTCCCTGGAGTTCAGTCAGTAACCCATGCAAGATCATTGCACACTCTGCACAAGTGCCAAATGCACTCCTAGACTGATCTTATTCCAGGTAACAGTATTACAGTTTCAACTACATTCCTGGAAGTAGGTGAGAAAGGGGGCCAAGGGAACTCAAACTGACTCTTCCATGATTCCTCCTGGAAATCTCTCCCCTCACTTCCCATCAGATTAGTGATTCGAAAGTGGGGGAAAAACCCCACTGCTAACTCTGCAAATCTCTTGTGTCCCTTCCACAGGAAAATGACCCAGAAACTAGATGATCCCGGAAGACCATCTCTGCTGAAGCTGTTGGTTTGCATTTCTTCTTTCTCTCCATGACTGAACTATCTACTGTGACAAAGACTTGGCTTTGTTGCTGCTTCCGATTTGCTACAGGTCTTAGAATTGCTTCCTCTTGAATTTCTGATGAGTTCAGAAGTTTCCCTTCACAAGCAAAAGAGAGTGCACCCATAGAAATCAGCAGGAAAACAATTCATCCCATCACACCAGAACCAACTTCGGTTGTATCTTTAGTTTGGACAGTGTCAGCTCAAGTCTGCTCGCTCTGACTCGGTAAATGCCGGCTGCATCCTCAGCCCCCACGGCTGGCCGGGGAGAGCACCAGGCTCTCATTATCTCAAAGCATGTTGTAAGGCAGAGAGAGCGGGCAGTCTGATTCTCCATACCTCAAGGAAAGGTGTCTCGTTGTTTCTGATTAATGGGATGGATCAAGGGCACATTCTTGGGCCAATTGCTGCCACATAAGATTTAATGCTTTGATTGGCCACCTGGGTCACATGGTATTTCCTAAAGCCAGATGTGGGTCTCTGTTGGAGCCATGTGCATGCGGAATAGGGATAAATTACATCTTCATATGGAAGTAGGTTTGTCCAGAAAGGAAGGCATTTGTTCTTTGATACCTCAGATGCTGTCTGCAAACTATCTCTTAGCTTCAAGGTACTCAACAACAGCCACCGAGAAGCCTGTTCTGTGCCTGTCCTGGCTTCCTTTGCCATAATCTTTATCTTGTCCTCCTTTAGCATCCAAAAGTGCATTTCATCCCAGATCAAAAGGTCCCAAGTCTAGCATTTTTCACAACAGAAACCAGGCTAGGTTTGACCTATCTCCCCATGAGTTCAGTGGATTAAAAAAGTGCTTTGCACCATCCTCCCAGAGACTAATTCTTCAGCATGAATAACCATAGCACTTTACATAGCACTGCTGGCATGAATCAACCTGGGTTTGTAAGATGACTCGTTGGTTACATAGGACTCTTAGCATCAGTAAACCTGGGTTT
>JAQHUG010000073.1:3434343-3448638 GCA_028555095.1 Dicrostonyx torquatus
AGAAGAAGAAGAAGAAGAAGAAGAAGAAGAAGAAGAAGAAGAAGAAGAAGAAGAAGAAGAAGAAGAAGAAGAAACCCATGTAGAATGTTTCTGTGAAGGGGAAGGCATCCCTGGTGCTCTGGTCAGGTCTCTTTCTCTTCTGTAATGGGTGCCTCTGCACTTCTCTCCTCATCTGTGAAGAAGGTGGCCTCGGTCTTCACAAGCTCATCAGACTTAAAAAAAAAAATTCTAGCTGAGCATGGCAGTGCAAGGCAACAATCCCAGCACCTGGCAGGCTGACACAGAGAAACTGCAATGTCAAGGCCAGTGCAGACTGTATAATCAAGACATTGTCTAGAAAAGAAAATGTGAACAAAAAAGATAGAAGGGAAAAGAAGGGAAGGAAGGACAGGGGAGAAGAGAGGAGGAAAAGAAGGAAGAGAAGAAGGGGAAGGGGAGGGGAAGGAAGGGGAGGAGGAGAAGGAAGAGGAAAGAAGAGAAGAGGTGAGGAGAGGAGAGAGAAAAAACAGATTGGGGGAAGAAAAATGTTTCTAATTTTCTAACTCCTGCTCACATTAGTAAAAGCCCTAGCAGAGATCTAGTCCACACATATATGTCATTTCTGTTATAAAGGAATCCTGACATTCAGGGACCCACACACACAGTCACAGTGTTACTCAAGCATTCAGCCTAGAATTTTACTGAGCCATTGATCTTTCTGTCCTCTACTCCCCGTGAGCAACTGCTAGGACATAGCCCAAATCTACCCACTACTGTCCATCTCTGCTGCAAACACCCTGACCTGTGTCAGCACCTCTCACTAGGTCACAACAGACACTTCTTTATAAGTGCCATTATGAAATAAAATCCTATCACCCCTGGTTTTGTAACCCCCAAATCTTCTTCCTTTTCCTACATCCGCAGTGCAATCCATGGTCTTCACCACCTATAGTACTTGACCCCTGACTTCTCAGTCCTCTGTAACCCCACTCCCAACACTATGTGCTCTGGTCAGAGATGGCAGCTTTGGTTGTTAACCATGCTGAGCTTATTTCTGAGATCTTCGCTCTGCCTTCTTTGCTCAGACATGCTCCTACATGCTCAGCTTCAGGCTCAGTGCCGGTTCCTCGGAGAATATTTCTGAGTGTCCTATCTAAAGATGCCCCCATCCCGCCAACATCCATCACTGTGTCACAAGGTGTTAGACCTCTTATCACTGAGAGGTTTTTGCTGGTGCTGGGGAGATAGTTCAGTCAGTCAAGGGATTGTCATACATACAAAAACCTAAACTGAGTCACCAGAACTCACATGAACAAGATCAGAGTACTGCTGCATAAGCCTGTAATCCCAGCACTGAGAAGACAGAGACAGCAAGATGTCCTAGGCTAGCAGCCCAGCCAATCTGGCCTACTTGGAGATCTCCAGGCATTGTGCCAAAAATAAGGTGGATGATCTCTGAGGAATAATAGGAGGTTGTTTCCTGATAGGCAGCTATGAACACACACAGACACACACACATGCATGTACAAATATACGCAAACAGAATAAATGTTCTCATGTGTATTCATGCCTTTTACCTGACAGCAGTCTATAAGCTGCATCTCATCTCGTGGCTGCTCAGAATATTTCCAGGACATCATCACCATTCACCACATAACTTTTAAATACAAGATGAACTCCATGAGGTCAGTTGGAACCTGCTGGACATGAGCAGGTAACTCAGTGGGTGATATTGAATGTTCAAGAGCACCACAGAATAAGACAAAAATTGTAGGACCAACAAGATGTTTCAGTGGGTAGAGTTACCTTCTGCCGAGCCTAAAAACCTGAGTTTGACCCCTGGCACTCACATCTTGGGAAGAGAGAACCAATTCCTGCAAATCTTCTCTGACTTCCATCTTACCCACTCACATAGACAACACACATTTACACAAATAAAGATGTAATAAAAATTAAATTAATAAACATTGTAACATGGGGTATCTATACCTCATGAGGACAACAAAGACTCTAGAACATTCTGAGAGGGAATGGTGGGGGGTCCAGATAGATTTCTCTAAAGTCAGAACTCAAACCTGTCCATGTTGGAGTGACTTTCTCGGCTAAAGGAAGGAAAAGAGCCCGAGGCGTGCGCACTGAGAAAGTCCTGCAGTGGCGGTTAGAGCAGCCAGCATGCTTTCCCGCTGCACCCACTCCGCCTCTGGGTTCCTGGGAGGACAGAAGGGACCGGGAGCAATGACGGTCTCCCGAGAAGAACTAAATCCAGTCTGTGAGAAGAGGCTCAAGAATACAATATGCACTCAGGAAAGCTAGAAGCTCTCCATTTCCTTTCCGTGAACTGTTCCATTAAGATGTTTTAGGCCACAAGTGGACTCCTGACAGAGTTTAAGTAATAGGAGCTCTGGCTTTTGTCCGCAGTGAGAGGTCAGAGGAAATGGAAGCAGTGCCCATCAGCCCCTAGCGGACCAAGGAGATGCTCTCTCCACCTTCGGCCCCTACAAAATCCTCTCAGCTCCACTCAAATCTCAATTGCAAAAAGGTGAAGAAATAGAACGAGGATTCTTGTGTCTCTCCTCTCTCTTTCTCTCTCCCTGTACCTCCACTCCTGCCTCCCCCCCCATTTTTCACTTTCTTCTCTCCCCTACTAACTTCTTCCCTCTCTTTCCCTCTTCCCCTTTCTCTCTCTCTCTCTCTTTCCCTCCCGCCATCAATTTCACAAATTTTCCTTTTACTCTTTCAATGTCTCTCCATCTTCCTGGATGGAGGCTCACTCCCTTGGACCTCTGTTTTCCGATGGCCTTGCTGGATCACAACCGTCAGGAAAAGCCACAGTGTCTCCAGCAGCTCAGCCTGGCTCTGGAACCCAATCCCGCTCCCCCTCTCAGTGCCCCCACGAGCTGTAGCGCCACAGTGAGTCCCTCACCATCCTTCAGTGGCCTCCCGTAACCCCACCCAGACCTTTGTAAATAGTCGTTTTATTAAATTCCCCCCTAATTACCCTGTTAGAGTGAGCCATCTGTTTCCTGCTGGGACACTGACTAATACAAGAAAATTCTTTCTCAAGGGTTATGCAACACACCCTTCTCTCCTTCTGCTATTTCCTACCCTCTGTCTCTGCCAAAGAAGAAAAGACAGACAATCTTTTTTGGCGGTACTTGCCATTGAACCTGGGGTTCAAGCATGCTGGGCAAATGCTCTACCTCCGAGCTCTATCTCTGGCCCTCTTTTGACCATGTTTTTTTTTTTTTGAGACAGGATCTCACTGACTTGCTCACATTGCCCTTGAGTGTGTGGTCCTCCTGCCTCATACCTCAAGCAGCTGAGATTATGTGCCTAGACCCTCAGGCCCAATAAAACAACAAACCTTGGGGTTTCCATGAGCAGCCCCTGTAAAAAAAAAAAAAAAACTCCTGGAAAGTAAGGATTTTGTGTTTCAGAGGATGAGACGGTGACTGATTTCTGACCAACAATGTCTTCCACATGAGATGCTACAAAGAGAAAATTGCCTAATTTAGTGTCATATAGACCCACAGTTCCAGCTGCTTGGGAGGCTGAGGGAAGGCCATTTCATGAGGCTAGGAGGAGTTCAAGGCCACCATGAGCAATGGTAGAAAGACCATGTCTTATGAAAACCACATCATAACATAACATTATAGCTTTCCTAGAATGTGAAACTGCCTATGGGTGTTATTCTAGAGAAAGATCAAACAGGTGACCATCTATCCAGTTCTCTGGAGGCAAGTTTATGAATGGCGGTCGCCTGCAATTATCATAGTCACGGTGGCAGAATATAGGAAGAAGTCTCTAGACTCTGACCACTTTGGGAGATTGAACGTCCCTTTCACAGCAGTTGCCTAGGACCATGGGAAAGCACCGTTTTTTGAATTACAATTCATAGCAATAACAAAATTGCAGCTATGAAGAAGCAATGGAAACAATTTTATGGTTGGGAATCACCACAACGTGAGGAATTGTATTAAAGGGCCTCAGCATTAGGGAGGTTGAGTATTACTGGAAAGGGGGGGGTGAGGATACAAGTCAAAGAATCCCAAGCTAGCTCCAGGAGACTCCAGTTATAATTCCTTATTGTAAGGGCACACTCACGAGACAGGAGTGAGAAGTCCAACCTCAGGTATGTAACACAGGAACCAGAGAGAGAGCCCTAGGCAGCCCGGCAGTTTCTCTGTGGGTACCCAAAAGGTCACACCCTAACCTGGTACAGTCTCTTATAGGTCATTGGCTAAAGGAGGTTCCCCATCACTGCCCCCTTTTGTCTAAATAAGAAAGTTCCAAACTCAATACAAAACTGTATACACTGGGAACAGGTATCACTTCAGACATTACGCTCTGCTGTATCGTTCACAGTCTACAATCATTGCCCAGTATTCCCCATCTCAGATGCAATCTTTATGTCTAATACCCAAGCCTTCTTTGTGACCAATCCCATAGTCCACATCTGCATTAGCTAGACCCATGATTCCTTCACAGTCCAAACAAAAACAAAAACAAAAAAAAACCAGAAAAGGTATTGAACACTTAGAGGCTTTGTTTATATGGATCTACCCATCTGTGTTAATAGTATTAGACACTGAAGTTGAAGGATAGAGAGATGGCCCAGAGCTTAAGAGCTCTTGCTGATCTTCCAGAAGACCTGAGTTCAAGTGCCACACCCGTGTTGGGTGCTTTCCAGCTACCTATAACTCCATCTCTAGGCAATCCAATTCTCTGGTCTCTGCAAGCCATTGCACTCATGTGAGTGTGTGAGTGTGTGTGTGTGCATGGCGCACCCACAATCGGAAATCAAAATAACAAATTCAGAAGTGTTTAAAATATCAATTTATTAGTTTATTTTTAGATAACAAAAAGCAAACAATTGTATAAGTTAGCATAAATGACACATGCTTATAAAAATAATATTTTCCAAAGGAAAAAAGAGAGTGAGAAAAGTGGGGCTGTGTTATGGTTTTACAAATTCATTTAGTGTTTGGCTTAATAAAATCCAGCTGGAGTCTCATAGCTGCTTCTGCATTTTATCTGATGTGATGTTGTACAGCTTGTATGGAAAGAAAAAAGAAAAAAATCATATTATGATTCATTGTGATCACTGCCAGCCTTCTTCTCTTGGAGCTTGCTGTTCATGTATTTCAAGTTTACCTGAGCCACTGTGCATGTCATTCACAGTATACAGGAGCCCGTAAAACAGCAAGGTCTTGCTAAAAGAGTCTTAGAGCCCAGCCTGGCTCACTAGCACTTTGGTTCTGTTTACTACCCTTCGATCCTCTTCAGACCTGCAGGGAGCATGTTAGGATGCTCAGGGACCAGAACAGCATCAGGGGAAAGCTGAGGGCTGTACCAATGGTCATCCATCCTGATTCTCCTGACCCGTGTCCATCTCTAGTGGCCTTTAATTCTCTTTGTTCCATTTCTTTATTCTTATACTGTGTATATACGTGAACACAATTTTCCAACTGGAAAGTGGAGGTACCTTGTTGGGCCAGCAAGACACAGACCAGCCTCTTACGTTGTAGGTCAGCACATGTGTGATACAATTATCTACCAGTCTTTTGATGCCACTAAGATTACTGTAAGCTTAGAGTGAATAACAATCATTTAGCAATGCCTGGTGGTATAGATCTATAATCCCTAATACTTAAGAAAATGAGGGGGGAAATGTCACAAGATTAGTATCAGCCATAGCTACAGAATGAATTCAAACCCAATCTGGCAACTTAGTAAGACATTGTGTCAAAATTAATAGAATGGGAGGGTTAGCTTTAAAAAAAAAAAAAAAAGTCGCCAACAGTCTTACCCAGCTGTGAACTCTGAACTTTAACAATGACTGTCTAGGCAACAATATACCCATAGGCACCATAATAGCACCAAGGTTATAGGGATATCTGACCACTTTCTGATTGCATTTAAGGCCAGCTTCACACAAGGAAACTATGCACAGTGCTGTAAATCTTGCAAGAGCCCTTAATTGTAGAGTAGCTACCATTGTTACTTTGTTAAGCTAACATAGTATCAAACAGCCCTCTAACTTTACATCTCCATGACCATGGATGAGAGCTGTTCTCCATCCTCATCAAAGAAGAGTTTGGGAGTTTTTGTTTGTTGTTGTTTTTGCAGTGAATAGTGGTTAACATAGAAACTCAGACCAAACCAAAGTGCCAGAGTTAAGTATGAGAGAAGTACTAGAGAGATGCCAAGCAACTGAGAGCCCCTACTATTCCCACAGAGGACTCCGTTCAATTCCCAACTCCCATATGGAAGCTCACAATGACCAGTAACTCCAATTCCATGGTATCTGATATCCTCTTCTGGCCCCCACAGACTCTTACACACATGTGGTGAATATAAAATCATACAGGCAAACTCACATACACATAAATAAAATAAGCCTTTATTTTTAAAAGCATGTCAGTAGGGTGCTCAGCCAAAAATGGGACATCTCTATCACACACACACACACACACACACACACACACACACATTCCTAAAGGGATTATTGTGAATGAGAGGGAAGAAAGATTGTGCGAGCCAGAGATCAAGGAGGACCAGAATGGGACAGCATCTTCTTGGCATGACTGGACCACTGCACTCACGAACTTATCGCAACTGTGGTGTCCTGTATAAGATCAAACCAGGCCATGTTCTAGCATGAGTCTCCACCCCTGACGGAGAAGTTGTTAACAGTTGATGGGAAAAGTCAGGTCTCTTGAAGGTTTGGGCCTCTGGTAGATCAACCAAGCTCCCGTGGCTAGCCTCCCACTCAGGACTATGTGGGCAGCACAAATTCGATTTAGTGAGCTGGTTTTCAAAGAACGAGGAAACAAAGTTAGGAGTGAGCGGAAAGATGGGATTGGATCTGGGAGGGGTTACCTGGAGGAGTGTGATACGAAGACGATCAAAACATGCATTGTGAAATTCTCAAAGAATGAATAAAATACGTTTTTACAAAGAGAACTGAGGAGGTAGCTCAGAGACTCGATGGTAGAGCGCTTGCCTAGCTTGCATGAGGCTCTGGGTTTAATCTTCAGCGCGGAACAAAGAATTATGAAATGCTAATCCTACGGCAGTCACCAGCTTAAGTGTTCTGTGTTTATCACTTCAATCAATCCTTGAAATAACCCTGTGAGGCTAGTAACATCTCCATTTTTAGATGAAGAATCTGAGAGGCAGACAGCATGAAGAATTCAACTCAAATATGCAGCTGTGGAGGGCCGGGCAGGAATGTGAGCCTAGATCTTATCTGCTCTGATGCCTGCTCACTGAGCAGCCCCATTAAAGCCTGCTTCCTACTCCACTAAAAGCACTGCTGTAGAAGTAAAGGTGCAGGCTGAGAAGACCTCGTGGGAACCAATACGAGTTAGGTCCATGGAGGCTGTGGAGGAAGTCGCTGACTCCGAAGGTAAAAAGAAGGAACCGGGAG
Source organism: Dicrostonyx torquatus (assembly GCA_028555095.1). Classification (NCBI taxonomy): domain Eukaryota; kingdom Metazoa; phylum Chordata; class Mammalia; order Rodentia; family Cricetidae; genus Dicrostonyx; species Dicrostonyx torquatus. The sequence continues at coordinate 3,441,755 of JAQHUG010000073.1, forward strand.
CCAGCTGTACATAAAGTACTATGGGAGGAAAAAAGACTGTGAGGTGATCGACTGGAAAGCTAAGCAGATGCCACACAGTGCACATTATTCTGGTCTGCGACTGGGGTTTAAGACTCTCCCCTTGACTCCCACTGAAACAGTGTGTCTGAGCTAATGGGAGTTCACCAACTCCAGACGGACAGGGAAGGAACCAGCATAGGTCCAAACTAGTCCCTCTGAATGTGGGTGACAGGTGTATGGCTGGGGTAGACTGAGGTGCCACTGGGAGCAGCACCAAGATTTATCCCTACTGCTTCTACTGGAACCCATTCTCTTTGGATGAATACCTTGCTCAGCCTAGATATAGTAAAGAGGGCCTTGGACCTTCCCCAAAGCAAAGTGCCTTAACCTCTCTGAGGATTGGATGCGGAGGGGGTGTGAAGAAGGGGGTGTAGGTGAAGGGAATGGAAGTGGGAACTGGAGTTGGTATGTAAAATGAGAAAAGATAGTTTGTTTTCTTTAATAATAAAGAAATTTAAAAAAAAAGACTATCCTCTAGTCTTGTGTCCCATTCACACAGCCACATCTCAATGATGTCTACCTGTGATGGACGAATTGACATCCCAGTAAACATCAAAGCTGCTGATTTGTTTCACTTTGTTTTGAGTCCAGGACAAGTCCTCCTTGTCAGAAGGAAATGCAAATCCAATGGATAGATTAAAAGCTAGATCATACGACTAATATGACAGAACCACACATATTCTGAATTAAACATACACTGAGTCACATATTATTAAAATGAACATACGCTGTCACACGTATGTACTGAACTACACATGGACTGAAGCACACATGTATTGGCACACATCAGTACTGAATAACATGTATACTAAAGCACACACATCCAAAATTCTATGTAGTAAACTGCACATTACTAAACCACATACGTACTGACACGCAAATGTACTGAACTACACATGAACTACACAATATACAGATAGCACACTTAGGTATTGAACCGTATGTATACTGAAGCACACATACGCTGAACTCATGTATACATGAACTCATACTACATCCACTGATTACACGTAGACTCAACAGCAATGCGGACTGAACCATACATGTCTGAGCATGAACACACACACGCAATAACAATGCCAATATTAATAATGAAAAGATTTTTAAAAGATAATCTTAACAAGTGATACTGTAACAGCCAAACAGCCATATTTAAAATATGAATCATTGATTTTTATTGACAAAAACCAATCAAGATGGATTCAATTAGAACTAAGTAAAGCAATAGGATAGAGGCAGAAGCTATTTTTTAAATACCAAATTAGATATGATGCGAAAATGTTTAAATGCTCTTCAAAAGGATAAGTAAGTAAAAATAAAATATTAAAAACAATTGAGTCAATATTTTCCTACGGTAAAATATTTACAAGCTATATTTGAACATTATGCCTAATGGAGGTAGGGACTTTATCATACAATTTAAACTGTACTCAAAATGTAGCTGAAGACCTGTGTGTAACAAACCCATGAAAAGATATCAAAGATCATAAGTCACGGGGAAATGTGTGTCAAAAATCACAATACCGTGCAATTAGATGGGAACAATTTAAAATGCTGACAAGACCATGTGTTAGCAAGGAGGTGAAAAGCCAGGAAATGCTGACTGCGGCTGGTGAAACATAAGACAATACTGTCACCGAAGATTGCCGCGGCATTTTCCGTAACTTGCGCAAATACTAATCCCCTGAGCCAGCAATAACTCTCTTTCATTCCACTTATAAGAAACTATTAAAGGAACAAAATGATAGTGACAGAAACCTGTCTAACCATAAGGAAAAATGCAAAGAAGAGCCACATGAGGCAACAGCTGTAGCGATAGGATAGGGACTATCAAAAAGACAAGAGATCAGAAGGGCTGGGGAAGGAATGGAGAAAGAGTGTGGGTGGGAGAACCTCTTGGTCCAGCCATTGTGGAAAATAGGATGGAGGTTCCCCCCAAAAACAAATATGGGTTAAACGACCATACGACCAGACAGTGCTTATGCTTGTGTGCCCCAAGGAGAAGGACTGTGGCACAGACTGACCTCTGTGTCACTCCTTCGCTGCAACACTATTCTCAAAACAAGAACGTGAAACAACTTAGGTCCCTTGCCAGGTGAATACATAAGAAGCTGTGTTAAGGAAACTCTGCCTTTTGAAACCACTGAGAAAACAGGAATTTTATGCTTGTAAATAACTAAGATTCAGAAATAAAACATTGCATAATATCTCTTACGTGTGATATCTTTTTCAAGGTCGAATATATAGAAATAAAGAGTAGACTAGGAAGCTGAGTGTGATGACACAACACCTTTAATCCCAGCCCTCTGGAGGCAGAGGCAGGTGGATCTCTGTGAAGGTGATGCCAGGCTGGTCTGCACAGGGAGTTCCAGGGCAGCCAGAGCTAAAGAATGAGACACTATCTCAAGGAAAACACAGGTAGAAGAGGAGTTGGGAGCATTGCTCTGCAATCATGAGGACTCAAGCTCAACTCCACAGCACCCAGAATTAGCCAGGCATGACTGGGTCTGCCTGTAACTTGAGCACTGAAGGACAGACACAGGAGAATCCCAAGAGCTTGTTGGTCTACCAGACTGATGGAAGTAAAGACTCTAGCTCAAGGTAATAAGAGGGAGAGGAGGAGAAAAAGAAACCCAGTGTCTTGCAGTGGCCTGTGCATGTGCACATGTGCACGAGCACACACACACACACGAATGCACGCATGCACACACACACACACACACAATTAAAATGATGTTTACTGAAAGGAGTGGCAAAAGAGGTAGGTCAAAGGGCACAAATCTGCTGTTATGACTGCTGACAGATCTATAGCTCTAATAAGCAAACTAGGAATTACAATATCACACTGGAAATTTGCCAAAGGTAGATTTTAGTGCTTCTTTACCACCTCCATCCATTAAAACAAAAAAAAAAGACAAAGAACTATATGAGATAATGGATAAATGAACTGACTTAACCATAGCATTCATTTAACTATGCCTGTAAATATCAAAAGATCATGTTACATGCCTTAAATATATGCACTACAAATAAAACATAATGTTTTAGAAACACACCAGGGATCGTCACTGTCTAAATCCAAGGAGACTGATGATGTTGGCGCCTGAGGGGATGGGGATGCACTAAGTCCCAGTTTTTTCCTGGCAGCCACGCGAATGCAAGCTTCGCCACAACTCATCAAGTTAGCTCCTCAAAATGTTGCATTTGTTGTAAGGAAATACATAAATTATACTTCAAAGAGTTTATTAAAATGCTTTCAAAGAAACAAATTATATAGCAGCATATGCATGCACCCCAGACATACATAACACATAGACTTCCTGCAGGAGGCTTTTTCAGCCATGGAGAACTGTAAATTGCCCTAGTAATATAATAGACTTAAGAAGACAAACCTTTGATGAAGTGTACATGCGTATTCTACTGCCCAACACTGGATACAGTGTGACACAAAGTGACAGTGTACACACCCATATGGCTACTGTATATCTTGTTTATGTCAATAGCATAAAAATTGAGTTTTTATGAAAACCCACCCATACACTTATCTGCACTTCCTTCTGATGCTCTCCATAATGGCCATTTCCTTAGATCCGTTTCTTAGAAGACAGAGCTAGACTACAATTGGTAAGAAACCAGCCCTCTATCCATACCCACACACCACTTATTAGACTATTTCATCTGGCAATGTGTGAAGAGGTCTTCCATCTGTTTGAATAACTGTCTCCTAGAGAAAACCTCAAAGCCACGAGGAGTCCCACATTGGATTGTAACACGCACTTGTTATTTTTCTTACAAGATATTGGGCAAGATTCAAGGCTAAGGATAGAATAGCAAAGATCGCTCCATGAGCAATTGTAAATGTAAAAGAACCTCGGCTTGGGCTTATTATATTACGTCAACTAAAACTGACCTTCAACATAGGAATGGTGCATTAAACAAATAAATGTCTGAGCTTGTGTCTTTTATTAGAAGCACAAACAATAATTAGCATAGACGCTTTCAAGGCCACAATCTGTCTCTTAATTCAAGGTACAGATAGAGGAGGAACTGAAGTAAGTCAGAGAGGTACTGCAAGCCAATGTGATCTTTGCTCCTTCCGAACACAAAACTATGCACTCAGGGATCCCACTCTGGCACTCTCTGAAATTATCAAGGGTTATCATATTTATCCTGTTAACGGGGTAGATTTATTGTTTGTGTATAATAATTTGGGGCCGAGTTGCATTGATGTGTTTTATGGCATGTAGTCAGCTCCGATATATTGCCGGTTTATAACGGCGCCATAAACTACAGATGTCATCATCGAAATGAACGAGCCAGAGTACATACTGAGCTGCTTTTAATTATATGTTTATCTTTCCTCATTCCTTTGACTTACATTTTATTTATACCACATGTGGTATAGAAGCAATTTTCAGGGGTTTTGGAAAACCCTAAGCAATCATCTTATTTTACTCAGCAAAGCCACATTACTTACATTGACAGCAATTATATCTCTATATTTTATAACATTCATACGATTTCTGGTTCTTTCTAACCACACTATTTCCATGTTCCTGAGGACAGAAAACTTTCTGGCAAAGTCTATTCTCCAGTTCTGAATGTCTTAATTACTCTCTTAAATACTCTTAATTGTATTTGTAGTTATAACTAAGACAAAACATTTAAGTACAATTATTTAATTAGTATGCCATGTTACATTTAAAAATCATAAATATTTAGTGGACATTTTAAGTTACCATAGGCATTAGTCACCTGTAGATCCAATTTAAACAGCTATCGTGATTAACGCATTTTCTCTCTATACCTTTTAGCATTGCTTTGTCTGAAAAGGGTTCTGAGATCTAGAGCCACCAAAAGTCTTCCACTGCCCAGTGTCAGAGATTCCATACAGGAGAGAACCAGTTCATACATCTACCCTCAGCCAATGATGGTGATGATGCTACGTACCTAGGCCTTCCCCTCCGTGGTCTGCATTTCAGCTAGAGGAGACTGCCTTGCTCCACATCTTCCTGATAGCCAGGGGTCCAGCTCAGTACCAGGTTTTATCCTCACCACGTATCTAAACGTTGGGATTTAAATAAGAACGACAGTCCTGGGGGGCTGGAGAGGTGGCTCAGAGGTGAAGAGGGCCACCTCATTTTCCAGATGACCACAGTTCAGTTTCCAGCACCCAAGACCACTTTATCACTGTCTGTAACCCAGTTCCGGGGCATCCCTCTTCTGTCCTCTGCATGTACCAATTAGACACTTGGTGCACAGACATGCAAACATAATACCCCCACACATAAAACATTCAATTAAAATTAAGAGTTACAGTTCAACCTTTGCCTGTCATGGCAATAATCAGGCTTGTCTTCCTTCTGGTCCCAGTCTCTTCTGTCTGAAATCCTGCATGACAAGTACTGCCGGGACAATATCTTGCTGTGTTTTGCATGCGGTCTGCAGCTCCTGTACACTCCAACTTCCTGCTTCTCTCAAAGTGGCTTGCTCTCAAGCCCACCCTCATTTTGACAACTGGCTTTGAAATATCACACTGCCCTGTATTTCCTTTTAGCTACAAGCACATTTCTTTACTTAAGCAGTTCCTATTACATATTAGTTCTGAACTTGTCTTACTGCTCGGTGTCATAAATAGAATATCAGTTTGGTTCACTGACACACCACATGCTTAATATATTCAAGGCCTTTAATTTGATCTCCAGTACACAGAGGATAACACAAAAGGAATAAAATAACACATAATATCACATGGATAGTGTGTTTAGTTCAAGTTTCTATTGCTGTGAAGAGACACAAGACCATGGCAACTCTTACAAAGGAAAACATTTAATTGGGCAGATTTCATTTTCACATTTTACTCCATTATTATAATGACATGACTTGTTAGCATACAAGCAGTCATGGCGCCCAAGAGGGAACTGAGATTTCTACATCTTGACTCACAGGCAGCAGGAAGTGGTCTGAGACACTGGGCTGTATCTTGAGCATAGGAGAGTTCAAAGCCTGCCCCCACAGTGACACTTCCTCCAGCAAAGCCACACCTACTTTAACAAGGCCACATCTCCTAAGAGGGCCACTCCCTTTGGGGACTACTTTTCTTTAACAACCATAGATGGCTTCATTACAAAAGAAAGGAGTGCTTACTATATCCATAACTCAGACTGGCCTAATAGAGAATCTGATTTAAGAGAACTTGGAAACTGGTTCTTATCATTCCAGGCTGAGTGTCTGAAAAAGAAAATCTAACAAATTGCCTAAAGATGGCTGAGATTAGTCAAGAGACATTCAAAACAACTACCACCACAAAATTCATTTGCACAGTTGGCACTTTCAACAAGCAAAGGCTAAGAGCTTGTCAAACCCTGGTGTCTATTGTGCCCCCACAGCTTGACACAGCCAGCCTCCTGTGTGATCTGGGCTCTATTGGGTCACGTGACCCTTCCACTCACTGTACTGCCTCAAGATCTGTCCCCCTAGGGTAACCTGCCATTGAGTCAGCCATATCCAAAGAAACACACAGCTGATGGTTCCTGCTTGGGTGCCTATCATAGAGAGGTAACCCAACTCTTGAAAGGTATTTGGCAGTGGGATTGTACAAAGCATTGCAAACAGCAATGTATCCTCAAATTTTATTCTATTTCTTAAGAATTCAGTGAGCGTAAACATTTGAATATTATATCTTCCTCCATGTATGGTTTATGGAACAATACACAGTGCCTTTCATTGTCTGAAACATTTCTTTAGGGGTTAGTGTGTGTGTGTGTGTGTGTGTGTGTGTGTGTGAGAGAGAGAGAGAGAGAGAGAGAGAGAGAGAGAGAGAG
>JAQHUG010000073.1:3452373-3529464 GCA_028555095.1 Dicrostonyx torquatus
CTATAGCACACAGCTATAGCACACAGCTATAGCACACAGCTATAGCACACAGCTATAACACACAGCTATAGTACATAGCTATAGCACTCAGCTATAGTACACAGCTATAGTATACATCTATAGCATACATCTGTAGTACACAGTTATAGCACACAGATATAGTACACAGCTATAGTATACATCTATAGCATACATCTGTAGTACACAGCTATAGTACACAGATATAGCACTCAGCTATAGTACACAGTTATAGCACACAGCTATAGTATACAGTTATAGTACACAGCTATAACACACAGCTATAGCACACAGCTATAGTACACAGCTATAGCATACAGCTATAACACACAGCTATAACACACAGCTATAGCACACAGCTATAGCACACAGCTATAACACACAGCTATAACACACAGCTATAGCATACAGCTATAACACACAGCTATAGTACACAGCTATAGCATACAGCTATAATACACAGCTATAGTATACAGTATTAGGGCACAACATTTATCACCAGGCAAAAAATTTAACGTATATATTTACTTTAATTAATATGCATGTGGGAGTTAATATGTGCTGCCTTCTGTGGAGGCCATAAGAGAGCATAGGATTCCCTGGAGCTGGATTTACAGGCGATTGTGAGCTACCAGATATGGGCACTGGGAACCAAACTCCATTCCTTTACAAGAGGAGCAAATGCTCTTAACTGCTGAGCCATCTCTCCACCTTTCAAACTGTTGTCATTAAGTTTATATCCTTAAAAATAGTGGTTGGAGTCAGGTGTGGTGGTCCATGCCTTTAAGTACAGCACGCGGAGGCAGAGGCAGGTGGGTCTTTGTGAGTTCAAGGTCAGCCTGTTCTGCAAAGCAAGTTCCAGGACAACTAGGGATACATAGAAAAACCCTGTCTCAAAATAAATAAATAAATAAAAGATAGGTGTTGGAATTAGAAATGCTTCCAAGCGTTCCACTTTGGTCCTGCCCTCAGGCTCACATTAGTTATCCCTTAGCCCGAAAGAACCAGACAGTAGCAGTGAGTATACACAAGAGAACAGAGCGAAATGCCCCAGCCAATGGTGTGGCACTCGGTAGGGGAATTTTCATTGCATGTGTCTCTTTTCACAGGGAAACAAACTTATAATCTAGGCTTCTCTCTGAAGGGATACTGGGAGAGAAGAGTAAAATTCTATACACCTAGGCTAGGTGCAGGGTATGCACTCTTGTTCTATGCCCACATGGAAGGCTAAGGCCGAAAGTTCTAGAGTTTGCCGCCAATATGGGCTACCCTGTCTCCATAACAAAAATAAAACAAGAAATTCCAACATCCAGACTACATACAAAAGTATATGTGAGTCACCTGAAAGAGAACTGAGTATCGGTATTTTAAACACTGCCCAGATGATGTCAATGTACAGTCATGTTGGTGAGCCTGACTCCCTGTGTTTTCTCAGCGTAGTGTCCCAAGTGTCTGTGTATGGTGACCTAATCTCCTTCACAGTATCAATTATTCCCCAGTCAACTCTTCTTAAAATTAAATGTTGTCGCATTTGAGTTAACCTCTTCGCAGTTTCCCTCGAGTTATTAATATATTTTCCAACCTCCCCATCCCTGGAACCACCCCACTATCTCCTTTCTACCAGGGCTTTGAAACATGGCTACACATGCTCTTGATTCCATCCATGTGATCACATTGTCTTCCTGTCATATTTTTATAAATTAAACCAATGTCGCTCGGCACCCACACAACACACCTAGAGTTCACCTAAACCCTTATTATCCTGCAGTTTGAACCCACAGAGATACTGTGCCCCCAGGTCAATCTCCTCCATGCTCACTCTTGTTGAACAAGTGTATGTAAGTCAGTTTTCTGCTTCTGTGACATAGTATCTAAGAAAAAAACTAAAGGAAAAGAAATTTGCTTTTATTCACAGTTACAAAGGTTTCAGTCCATGGTTGGGTGGCTCTATTCATTTTAGACCTGTGGAGATGCAGAACATCATGACTTGTCACAGAGGAAGGTTGATTCCTCCCTGACAGTCAGGAAGAAAAGGGGAAAAAGAGAATATACAACCTTTGTAAGCATGTACATACATCCCCCAATAACCCCATCTGCTAACCCATTCAACTATAACCTCATAATAAAATAATCTCTTGATGAGATTAGCACCCTGATGATTCAATCACTTCATCTCTTCATACAGCCCCCAACTGGTGAATCAAGCCTTCAACAAATGAACTTTTGAGGAAATTTTATATCTAAACCATAACAAACACCTGCTATTAACCCATCAAGAGTCTTCACTTCCCACTCCTATTCCCATGACCAAATTCTTAATCCTAATAGTCAAGGTCTTCATTATTTAAAAAGTTGCTGCCTCAACCTGAGAGCAATTGGAATCTGTCAATAGGTGATAATAGGCATTCATAGATTCCAAATAATCTTAAAACCTACAGTTAGGCTTCTTTTGTTTAAGAAAAAGAAAGTCACTGTCTAAGATTTGCAAAATCACTAACCTTTTCTAAGCACTCATCATACATCAAGCATGCTCAACATTTTTCAAGCAGCATGTGTCACTTGCAAATAGGGCTGAAGAGGCAATGTGATTGGAAAAGTACTTGCAGTGCAAAGTGAGAAACAGAGACGTGGAGACTGGTAGATTCCATGGAGTTCCCTGGCCGACTACTTTTGCTTACTTAGCAAGACTCAGACCAATGAGAGACCCTACCTCAAAAAAAAAANAGGAAGGAAGGAAGGAAGGAAGGAAGGAAGGAAGGAAGGAAGGAAGGAAGGAAGGAAGGAAAAGCCAATGACAGCTGGGGAACAATTCTTGAACATGTCCTCTGACCTCTACACATATGTATAAAGGGATGCCTACACACACCCACACACAAGAGAAACTGGTTCTTTCAATTTAGTTGAATCCATGAATGAAATTCACCAATGGACCCTGTGAGTTTGGGCGATGGGAAGGACATGGGAGAGCTTGCTCCCCTGCTCTCATTTTTCTGATAAGGAAGCAGGTTAACTGCAATTTTTTTCATGATCCTGCAGGATGAAAGTGTCAGAGCAGGACAGAATCTATAGTTCTGATTCCATCATCTTTTGCCTACTTAGGTTATGACCTTGCTCAAATAGGGGCCAAAGGCCTCACTTGCACTAATGCTGCCTCAACAGCCCTTATTTTATTTCTCTTCTTACCTAAATTGATCCAAAGCCATAATAGGACTTCCTCTTCCTACAAATCCATCCTAGAATTTCATTCTGCAGGCAACTCCCCCCAACTCCTGGTTTTCATCTCTATCAACCCCTATAAACTTCCTATCTCAACCATCTAATCACATTTTTTTTGGTGTAGTTTCCTCCTAGAGACTTTGTTTCCAACATGAGATTGTATGGGCCTTCTCAGATAACAACAGTCCTGACTGAGAGCCTCCTAACACTATTCCAGAAGTCGCATGGGGAGCAAGCCAGGTGTTTCATAAACCCATGTTAAACTGCAGTGAATTTCCACAACACTAACAAATATACTTTTGATCATCAGTAATGAACATTTTGACCCTCTGCTGTAAGGTGTTTTCATGGTATCTACGTCAGGGAGCTTCTCCATATGTAGAAAGGTAATGTAAGTTTTAGGTTCTATGCTTTCCCCTGTGTTGGATGACCAGAAGGCCAGCCTGTTTTCTTCAGTCCTTGACCTACAACTGTTTTAAAATATTAATGCTGCTTCACTTTCAAATACAAGTACCATCTTTTTGTACCACTTCCAAGATGGATGGTTGCAAATGCACTTTTCTGATTTGAGTTAATTCAGGTCAGAGCTGAGAAGAAAGCTGTGTATATGGATAGCGCTGAATTCTGTAAACTATCCTGCCTTTGCTAATGGGCTGTTGTTTTTCTTCCCTTCTTAGTTCTCTATTATGCAGCAAAATAACTTGAATTCTTTAGCATTTAGATACACAAGTGTAACTGATCAATTAGAGTAAGAAAATTAGGTAACAATTCACATAAGAATAATCAGAGAGCGTTGAGTACAGAAAGGACAAACTCAGAGAGGAAATCTACATTCTTCTTCATATAGAGTATCATTTGCTTTATCTTCCTACTGGGACAATAGCTTGTTTCCTTGCTGTGTGTGTTTCCAGCTCTTCTCAAAGAGGGATTAACTACCTGCCTCAAGCTTGTATTAAGAAATTAACATAAGATATTTTCATTCGACTGTGATCACAGGACACTCTCTGTAATTTCATTTGGCACATTACCCATCAGATTTATGGAAATTCTCCATGAACCCTGGCCCTGAAATGTAACAGTTGCATAAAACAGTATGTAAGATGCGGCTGTGTTATTCACAAGGTATACCCTTGACCTTGGCTACTGGCTGAGTCCTTGCCTGGATCTACCAGCCACCCTGGAATCCAAAAATGCAGGAATGATGAAACAGCCTTCCAAACACATGGCATGGGCTGATTAGCAGGCAGAATTGTAAAAAGGAATTAGTAATGAGGGGAATAAAGATAGCCAGAAACTGCAACCAGCAGGGAGCCTATTTCCACAGAAGTTGAAAATAAAGTAACAATAGAAATGGTAGTCATCTAATTAAATAATAATTTTTCCTCTTTAATGATGTCCATGCTAGTTAATGTCATGACTTCTTCAATCAAGGACACCATAATTTAAGCATAGCTATCAAAAAGAAAGTTGTGAAACTTTAAAGAAGGCCATGAGATAATCATGGTAAACCTTACAAATGGAGAAGAAAAATATCTCAAAGAATCAAGGTACACCATAACAAGATGGGAATTTGAAATCCTGTTGTAGGCTTCAAACCAATGCATGATTCTTTTTAACTTTATTATCTCCCACTTCTGTGTAAATTAAACCACTCATACCTAGAATGGATTGAAGAATAGATGTTTTAGGGCAAAAATAGAGAAATAATTCTGAAGTTCTCTCAAAATTCAGCAGTATTGACTGAAGGGAATGTGTAATTATGTTTGGAACCTAATATACACTGTCAAAGATAGACTTCTTTGATACTGTAAGTAATACAGTTCATAGAACAAAGCCAGTGTTCCTAGTTCAGAGGCCCCTTTTGCTTATGTCCCTAGGAGTCTTGCTTAACCTTTCTAGGCCTTCATTTTTCTTCATTTCATACTTTCTTAGGGTGTGCATAAGACTAGAATTAAATAATTCATAAAAGGGGCTGGGCACTAGGCATGTAATGTAGTTAATGCTCAATATGTTACTGCTTCCTCTTCCAATTCCCCCCCCCCTTCCCTCTTCTCCTTCCTTTGCTCACCTTTGTCTTAAAGCCTGGGTCTTGACTCCTGACTCCTTCCGGTGTGTGCCTAGATAACAGCCAACACAGCCACTCACTTACATTCTTATTTACTTTTTCTGCTGTTATTGCTGTTACTTTGAGCCATGGTCACATGTAGTCTAGGCTGCCCTCCAGCCCACTTGTTAGTCAGCGATGCCCTAGAACTCCTGATCTTCTTGCTCCTGCCTTCTCAGGACTGCTCTTATGCCTGGCTTCGTTCCATTGTTTTTAAATAATTTTTCAGAGCCTTCTAGAACAATTCCTAGTTATTGTAAGAAAACCAACTTCCTCCCAACTGATGCATAAAGTAGTACTCAAAAAGGTGGGGAAGGGTAAGTTTTTAATTAAACGGTTTATCCAGTTAGCAATTGCTCCAGTTACTGTTTTGTAAAGTAGTAAGGCATATTATTTACACATAATTATTGTATCAAATCTGCTACCACTAACCACTATCAATTATTTCTCTGAAATTCTCAGGCTCTCCCAGTTTACAAAAGTGTCTGCTTAGGGTCTAGGGAGACGGCATAGCTTACAAAGTACTTCCTTTACAAGCATAAGGATCTAAGTTCAAAACCATGAAACCTCATGAACATTTGGCTGTGGTGGCTCAAGCTTGTGATTCCAGCAATGGTAAGAACCAAGATAGACCAATCCCTGGAGATGCTGGCCCATTATTCCAGCCTACATGACAACATTTCAGCACAATGAAAGATCCTGTCTCAAACAGAAGGCAACTGACACTTGAGGACCAATAACCTTGAGTTCTACACTCAAGTGCACATCTGCACACACATATGTACTCACACTCAGGGACACACACATACGTATGTACTCACAGACACAAATAGATACAGATACAGATCTCTTTTATTGAGCAAATGTAATGACTGGTCTCATGGATCTTACTGGTTGTATTGATTCTGATGCTTTATAACTAAAAGACATTCATTATTTTCATTATTTGCCATCTCTACTTCCATTTCATCTGTTTTATGATACCCCCTTCCTAAATGTATCCCTCCACCAATGGCCTATATTTCTAGTTTCCTTGACTTCCCATGTATCCCATGTTAAAGACACAAAATGAAAGAATTGAAGCTATGCCCCTTATATGAGCACATGCAAACTTTGTCTTTCTAAACCTGGGTAGCCTTACTCATTTTCCAATTCAATATGTTTACTCTTGGATTTCAGGATTTCATTTTTCTTTATGGCTGAATAGTTTTCCACCATGTAACATTGTCATCACCCACTCGTTGGTTTATTAGCATCTAGGCTGATTGCATTTGCTAGGTTTTGAGACTGGAGTGACACTAAACTCAGAAGAACAAGGGTCTCTGAAGTAAGATATGAAATCATTTTGGCATTTGTCCAGGAGTGATAGAGCTGGGTCACACGGTAATTCTACTGTGTTTTGAGAAACCTTCAGATTGACTGCCGAAATGGTTGTCCTGGTCTATACTCCCACCAACAGTGCAAAGGGCTCCTCTTTCCCCAACCCACACCAGCAATTGTGTCATTTGTGTTCTGATCAGTGTGAGATGAAATGTTGATATATGCTAGCTCAGCATCTTCCTGATAGCTAAAAAATGTTTAGCGGGGCTGGAGAGATGGCTCAGTGGTTAAGAGCATTGCCTGCTCTTCCAAAGTTCCTGAGTTCAATTCCCAGCAACCACATGATGGCTCACAACCACCTGTAATGAGGTCTGGCGCCCTCTTTTGGCCTGCAGACATACACACAGGCAGAATATTGTATACATAATAAATAAATATTTTGAAAAAAATGTTTAGCAATGTTTATGTGTTTATTAGCCATTTATATTTCTTCTTTTTGAAACATTCTGTCAAGTTCCATGGCTCATTGTTAGTTGATTGTTCATTTTCTTGGTATTTAGATTTTTAGTTCTTTGTACACTAGGGACACTAATCTTCTATCAGACGTATAGCTCAGAAAGATTTTCGCCCATTTGGTTCTCTGGACTGCCTCTTCCCCTTATTAACCAATTTCTTTTTTCTTTACTGAGATGCCATATGTCAGCTGTTGATGTTTTTTCCTGAGGGACCACAGTCCTCTTCATAAAGTTCTTACCTGTGCCTGGAAGTTGAAGTGTGCACCCTACTCTTCCTCTAGCAGAAGAGGTCTTATGTTAAGATCTTAGTCCACTTGGAGTTGAGGTGTGTGTTAAATCTGTGTGTTGAAATCCAAGATTCCCAGCACCATTGAGGAGACTGCCTTTTTCCCAATCTATATTTTTGATCAAGGTGAAGGAAGTCATGAGTCTTGGAGAAAATATTTTGATGCTGTTTTTCTAAATGACTACATTGTCAAACTACCTCCTAAATAATTACATTTATAACCACAGACTTGCACGGCTTCCAGGCTTGGTCAGAGCTGCTTCTGACAGCAGTGAGCGCTGGTTAGTGGAGAGATACATTGCTGTTCAGAGTTAATGTGAAGCTCGGCTGGGATGGAGCATCTATATCAAGCTCCCTACCTGAGGCCCTGGGAACAGTGCTGGAGAGGGGGCACAAATAACCTAAGAGTCCAAATGTGGGGAGGGTGCTGTGAAATGCTGTCCTCCAGACATGACGTGGCTGCTGCACAGAAACTGTGGTTATCTACACAAGATCAAGAGAGTGGAACATTCCAGAACGGGGAGGAGCTCCTGAAGCCCCAACTTGAGCTGAGAAACTATTTGCAATTGATAGTGCTAGGAGAGGAATCATCTCTCTCTCTAGGAATGTAGCCACTCATTAGACTCGGTGGGTTAAAAATATTAATTGATTAATTCAAATTATAAAAGGAGGACACAAAATTGGAATGGAAATGTGATGGAAGGTCCTCGGGGAAGAGGGAGTAGAAAGAAGTAAATAGTGAATATTATCAAAATATAATATATAAATATATGAAAAAATAGAGCAAAATAAAAAATGAACATTGTTTTAAAAAAAACACAGATTTATGATTGTTGAACCCAGCATCAGATCCATCCTATTTTACAATTCTTTTTTTTCTCTGATAATTTTTTATTACTTTATAAATAATAGGAATCAAAATTTCCACTTCCTGCCCTCCTCCCACTTCTGTCCCGCTCCCCCACTCACCCTCCCCCTCCCAGTTCTAAGAGAGGGCAGGGTACCCTGTCCTGTGGGAAGTCCAAGGCCCTCCCCACTCCATCAGGCTTAGGAAGGTATGCATCCAAATAGACTAGGATCCCAAAAAAGCCAGTACATGCAGTAGAGACAAATCCCAGTGCCACAGTCTGCCCCAATTGTCAGCCACATTCAGAGGGTCCAGTTTGAGCCCATGCTCATTCAGTCCCAGTCCAGCTGGCTTTCGTGAGCTCATTCTTAAAGGAAAATATCGCCTCCTATTCTTAATCCTCTAACACATATACAATTTTTTAAACATAATAAATTTTTTAATTAAAAAAGAAATTGTCTCTTCCATAAACCATCACCTGAAAGCAGGAAGAACCATACCAAAGACTCACATCACCTCCTAGTTCAGCTGGCTTAGGGCTTGGTTTGCTGTATCCTAATTTCTCATACTCCTTTTTAGCTAATATTTATTTGAGCCTGCCATTCTAGATTCACGGTTTACAGTACGTTATATCCCTTGAATATTAGAGATCATTGTAAAGGCAGGGAATTTCTGGGACCACGATTATAAATAGAAGTTCCTGTAATGGACCAATAATAAACCATCAGTAGCGTTGACAGAAGCCAGACAGTTTATTGAGTATGGACCCAGAGAGAGACTGAGTGTGTTATTTTTTTATTATTATTATTTATTTATTATGTATACAATGTTCTGTCTGCATGTATGCCTACCTGCCAGAAGAGGGCACCAGGTCTCATAGATGGTTGTAAACCACCATGTGGTTGCTGGGAATTGAACTCACGACCTCTGGAAGAGCAGCCAATGCCATCTCTCCAGCCCGCTGAGTGTGTTCTTTAAAAGAGGAAGGAAACTTTGTAACAGTACTAAACTTGTCACCCAGCTCAATGCTTCTCACAAAAGTTTCCATAAGGTTTTTTAACTCCCTGAAGGAATGAGCTTGGTGGAAGATTCACAAGCTTTCCAATAGAAATTATCAACAATTACCAATGCAAAGGGTCCAAAGGTAGAGCCAAGAGCACAGTCGTGTAGGATCCAGAAGTGGGTTCCTCGATGTCATTCAGTCATGAGTGGATGACCTTAAGCGAGGATGGCCTTGGAGCTATAGATCAGGGAGCATAATACTCTAGAAGGATGCTTTGTGACGAGGCAGTTTTTCAGCAATTAGAAAAATGGCACTATTCTGTATTCACCTCCAATACTGTAATGTAAAAGTAAGGATTTCAATTTCATTTTATTAGGTAACTAAACAGGAAACTAATTTCAAGTGTTAGGATATTCAAGATATACCTTCATGTTTCTTAATGTTAGAAGCCATGAGGATAAAGCCTATCAAAATAATTTACTACATGTTCATACACATATGTCGTCGGACTTTTTCTTACCACCCTTTCCCATCATCACGTCTCACAGGTCCCTTATCTTCCCCCAAGTACTTCCCTAATTGCTTTCAATGTCTATGTGTGCCCATGAACTATTCATTTCATTTAACTAACTTTCCTTTATAAAATCCTGGACGCATGTAAGTGGTTATGATAATTAAAGTCTTATGTCTCCTAGAATCACTGTGTTCCCTTCAGAGAAGCACACTGATTGAAAAGCAAACAGACTTTTCTTTTAGTAGAAAGAGAGTCACTGTACAATTAAAATATTAAGACAAGGAAAAATACAGTGGGTCCATCATTTGATTACAGAAAGAAGCCAGAAGTTCCCTGTTGCTTTTACAGCAATCTATGGTCTTACTCAAAATCCTTAATGTAGGATACTAAGGCCAGTAGACTGACCAACTAGTCTTGCTGGCAACTTGGGTAGCTGCAGAAATCCAGTAACTTGGGCAGAACCAAAAGACAATGGGAGTACCCAATATTCTAATTACTTAGTGGAGCTAAAAATGAAAGAACTGTAACAATGATATTTATGATGATTCAATTTTATATGCACTTTGGCCTTGTGGGTTAAACATGTTTGTATAGGTTAAAATTTTACAACCAATGTGTTTTAATTGCATCATTTAAAAAGGACTATAATGATATGGAAAACACTTTATAAATCATGGTATGAGTGGCTTACATATTTTATAAGACACATGCTGAGCCAAACTTGGGATAAATCTTGGACATTTAAGAGTAAAAGTGAGCAAACTGTTATTCCACCGTGTTTATATATATATATATATATATATATATATATTATATATTGGATATATATATTATATATATATATATATATATATATATTGGATGTTTTGAGACAGGGCTTCTCTGTGTGGCTGTGACTGGCCTGCGTTGTAGAATAGGATGGCACAAATTCACAGAGATCCACCTGTCTCTGTCTCCCAAGTGCTGGGATTAAAGGCATGGTCCATCACCACCCAGCCTCCTTTTAATATTTTTTAATATATTTATATATATAATCATGTTGTGGGGAAAACATGTCTAAAACAATCCCACAGTCCCTGATAGCATGCATAGACCCTTCTAGCACTGTGACAGATGCCCAGTAAATATAAGGCTCCCAGGTTGATGCTAGCTTATGGTCTGTGATTCGTGAGTCAAGTGTGGGGTTATCTCCAGCAATAGAGACTTACCATCGAGTTACAGAAAATAAACAAGAGAAAAAAAATCTTGCAATGTGCCAGGTTGTGGTGGTGCACACCTTTAATCCCAGCACTCGGGAGGCAGAGGCAGGCGGATCTCTGTGAGTTCGAGATCAGCCTGGTCTACAAGAGCTAGTTCCAGGACAGGCTCCAAAGCCACAGAGAAACCCTGTCTCAAAAAACCAAAAAAAAAAAGAAAAAGAAAAAAAATGGTGTTAAAATGTTAAGATGGATTTTTGTTATTTTCTAACTCTGTGTGTATGGGGAATGCAAATACATGCAGGTGGATGCAGAGGTCAGAGGCGTCAGATCCCTTGGAGCTGGAGTTATAGGAGATGTAGGTCCCAATGTAGGTGATAGGAACCTCGTTCCTCTGAAAGAGCAGTGTGTGCTCTTACTTCTAAGCAATCTCCCCATTAATTGGAATTTACTTGGAGAGTCTATAAATTGCTTTTGTAAGATGGCAGTTTTTACAATATTGATCCTACCTAGCTAGCAGACTGTGAGATCCTTCCCTCTTTGATATCTTCTTCTATTTCTTTCTTCAGAAACCCGAAGTCTTTGTCATATAGTTCTTTCCCTTATTCTTTCTTTTTTTTCCCCTTGATTTTATTGAGCTATACATTTTTGTCTAATTTTGGTGGTTTGGTTTGCAGTTTATTTGGGGTTTTGTATTTTGTCTCTGGTATTTTTTTCAGTAAAGGGATGGACTAAGTGACATACAGTTTAGAGAAAAAGCTTGAAAACAGTAAACCGTGTTTTGTGGGGTAAGGAAGAGAATTCCAGGAAATGATGCAGAATTGCCACCTGAGCAGAAGCTGGCACTGCTTTGTGGGACACAGAATGCCCTAAAGCTAGAGCAGAGCATCCTTGAACAAGCCATTGCAACAGAAACCTGGGCTAAGATCTTATCCCATTGGTCAAGATTCTGAGAAGTAACTCAAGCCAATTTGCATACTTGAAGGTCCACACCTCTATGCAGAGGAAGTATTAGGTGCATTGAAGCCAAACCTGGAAAACAAGGCCAAAGAGGCACTTGTGGCTCAGCTCTGAGAGCAAACCCTTTCATGTGCAATTCTGGGTGTATTTTACAGGTGGAGTGAGCAGGAGTTAACTGTGGAGAAGTGAGAGAGGAAAGGGAAATTAGTTAGATAAAGTGTTTGTGGGGCTGCTCAATGAGAGCACTGGAAAGACAGAGACACAAGAATGCATTTTTAACTGACCTCTGTGACCTCTGGGGAACAGATGCCCAGATGCCCATCTTGAATTCCATGCTTTCTTCTTATTAAAGCTTCTTACTGGAGGCTTTATAAGTGCAAATAAAAGGCACTGATAAGGTCATCCCATACGAGTTAAGAATTGTCATTCCACCTCCTAATTTTCCCCAAATTTTTCAAAGGTGAGTTTTTTTTAAAAAAAAAAAAAGGAATCACATATTTTAGAAAAGCTCCTTTATATATATCTTAAGGAACAGAAAGCTAAATGGGACAGTTTGTGTTTGGGCAACATGACATGATATGGATATCAAACTTGGATAAAGATGGCTGGTGCTGGACATCTGGGGACTGTCTGCAAAAAAGCAGCTGACACCAGAGGCCTGGGGCACTCAAAGTCATCAGTGATGTAGTCTTTTATGTAACAATTGCAGGTAGAATACCACTTTTATATAAATATGGCGTTGGGATTAAAGATCAGTGCCTTTTGCCTTTGCCAGACAGCCCGATAGGCTTGTGCATGCTTAGGTACCTATGCCCATCTGAGTGTGGCGAGCAGGTGCTGATGGGTGTCTGTGCACCTGCCAGTGTCTGCCTGCCTGGGAGCCTATGTGCCAGTCAACAAAGCATGCCTTACCTGCCCTGATTCTTCTCCCTCTCTTCAACTTCCCAGCATCCTGTGAGCCTCCTCCCTCTCTGACTTTGGAGTCTGAACTGCACGGAAACCACTTTTAAGACATTGTTAGCATTGTTTACATGGAGTTGCTGGTTTGTGTCATGGGACTTTAAAAATAGTGTTGAGAAGCTGGGTATGGTGCGGTATAATCTACATGCAGGGGCATTTTCTGTCTAAAGTCAGCCTGGGAAACTTGGTAAGACTCTGTCTCAGAGTCAAAAAAGATGTGTTGAAAAGATAGGTATTGACATTTATTTGAAAACTAGATAGTTCCAGGGCTTGCCACATTATTTGCTGGCACAAGAAAGGGGTTGGTGGCCACATTCTGGGATCAGTGGAGACAGAGGGAAAGGACTGAGCTGCGGCCAGTACAGCATAGCAGACTAACTGCTGTTGCTGAAGGCTTTGCAGGCCAAAGTGATTCACAAGCCGTGAAGTGTGTGACATCTCAACCTAAACAAGTTTCTGAACGTGTTCCAGATCTGCCTTCAGTGGTGGCTATGACACACGTGGCTTTGTACCCTAGATGACACAATGGGAAGGAACTTGAGAACAAGGTGTACCCTACTGCCAGCAAAGGAAAGGGGCGAGTCATGAGCAAGTGATGTTCCTAGATCATTCCAACAAAGCTAAAGACACACCGATCAAGTTAAAAATCAAGGGAATGTGCAATGGATTTTTAATTAATATTAGTCTATGCATATGAATAAAAAAATTATATTAAAATGCCTCGGTGCTACAGTTTGTGAAAAATGGTTTGGCATAAGCTTAAATACAAAAGGAATCTGGCAGACTAACGTATCTTCTTGGTTCTTTTGACGTTTATCTCTTTCTTAAAATTATGATCCTATAATATAGTTTTTAATGCATTGTGTGGCATTAACTATGGATATTCATAATCTTAAGACATTTGAAATGATGAAAAAGACTCTGAAAATATGTATTCTTGCCTGACAGAGCTGTCACCAAATTAAAGGTGTTTTTCTTTGTTAAGAAATGAGGATACACCAGGCGATGGTGTCACACACCTTTAATCCCAGCACTCGGGAGGCAGAGGCAGGCGGATCTTTGTGAGTTTGAGACCAACCTGGTCTACAGGAGCTAGTTTCAGGACAGGTTCCAAAGCTACAGAGAAACCCTGTCTTGAAAAACCAATATATATAAGTATATATATGTATATATGTATGTATATATATATATACATATATATTGTCATTAAATAAGCTTAAGGTTCTTTCATTTACTGAGTTTAGGGTCTAGGTTTTGGATTTTGGGGGATCTATCTACCATTAGCTACTATCTCACCGATTTAAAAGGAAGTAGGAGTAGAAAATGCAAAAAGTCCCCAGCTCAAGATAATTTTATACTCAGCAGAGAACGTAACACATAATAAGTTACCAGGATTGACACATCTTTTTAAAATATCAGAAGTGCATTTTAATATTGGAGAGAGGCACGTAGGCACTATGGTTGATCTTGTTTATGTATAAAGTTCATTCTGTAGAGAAGTAGGCTCAATTCAGCAAGTTAGTTTTTAGTGTCAGAGGAGGTGCTTGGCTTTTGAGATACCTAGGAAAACTGCCTTATGTTGTTAACGTTAAGAGCTACAGCCTAGCCAGAAGGTGGTGGTACATGCCTTTAATCCCAGCACTCGGGAGGCAAAAGCAGGAGGATCTCTGTGAGTTTGAGGTCAGCGTGGTCTACAAAGCAAGGTCCAAGACAGCCAGGGCTGTTATACAGAGAAACCCTATCTCAAAAAAAAAGAAAGAAAAGAAAAAGCAAGCAAACAAGCAAACAAACAGAAACAAACGACACAAAAAAGTAAACGACAGTAATTTTAACTTTTTGTCAACAAACTTAACAAACACACATGATGCTTGACATTAATTGTTCGACTTTTATAAAATCATTAGACATAGATTATTATAAATGCCAGCATCTCAGTCCTCTTTATACAGGGCATATGTTTGCATAGGTCTGGTGTTTGTATTTTTCATTGAAAACTGGACGTGAAGTTTAACTCAGTTCATGGTTAGATGCAGACTGTGTCCAAGTCTTGTTTCTGCTCTGACTCTTGATGCATTTCCATTCCAGGTGTCCACGGAAAGCAGCGGACTACCTCACGGATACAGTTTGGAGGTAGAATGTAGAATTAAGTCTGAGTTATCTTAACCATGTTACTTAAACCCTGAACATCCACTTACATGCATGGTAACAGGACAAGCTGCAGAGAAACCACATGATGGCTGCAGGAATCGAGGCACAAGAGAGACCCTTCCCATGATGCTCAGCTACATTAATATGACCGGAGGTGTAGTAGTGGTATGACTAATTCAGCGATCATGCTTAGGCGCTGTTAAAGCACAGCCTCTGGTGACACTCACCTGAGTGCATTTGCACATGCATGAAGTGATCAAAGAACAAATTTAATTTTAAAAAAAATCATGCTAGAAAAGTATATCCAAAGTTTAAAAACATTTACTGAGATGTTATTAATACATGAAACCTTTCATTAAATCTATACTAGGTGATATGAACTTTTAATTAAATAAAAACTTCACTGTGTGTTTATAACGCCTTATGGTTTGATTAATGGAAATAGATTAGAAAGGGATGTTTCATAGTACTAGGAGTGTACTGGATGGTAAAAGCAGAGAGGAAATAACCCAGGACACGGTCTAAACAAAAATCAGCAGCTACTAATGAGGCTTGTTAGTGATGCTAATCTATGTAAATGTTATTAATTGAGAACATCTATCTTTTATCTGCAACTGTTTAGTAATCAGGCAATTAAAAAACAATGACATTCCCAGTGGTTGTTCTTCCTGGGTTGTTTTTTTTTTCCTTTTTTTTTAAGTGATCAAAGAGTTTAAAATAAGAAGAAAAAGTCCCTTATCAAGAGGTAGGCTTTGCCTTGGGCTACTCGGCCTCATTAAAGGCAGGAAAGCTCTGTTGATCACCAATTAACCTGATTTGTAGGAACTCTGATACAGACCTTGAACAAGAGATCTCTTATGGTGGTCAAAAACACTGTTCGTTGACAAAAATAAAGGCAACTCACTGAAAAATCAAACTAAAAAAAGACGATGAAGGATCCTCTGGAATTCAAAAGTCCTTCTTTACAGAGTCTTGTAGCTTGGAAGGGAAGAACTATCATCAAAGGGACAGTCTCACCTTTTCAGGTCAACCGGCCCCCAGATGTGTCTCTCTGGCCACATTCTCAAATCTCTCCCTCTGACCTCAGTTGCAAAAAGTCACTGATATTACCAGCTCTGTGAAGAGTGGCTAGGCCTGTGGTCTGTCATGCTCTGAAATGACAGCATTTGAGTCCTAGGAATTAAACTTCCAAGTACTTGATTTTTCTAATCATATACCTAATGAAATATATGTATTATACTTGAAGGTATCACTAAGTGTAGAAAGATTAGACATTCTTGAGAGATGTTGGCACTGACAACATTCATATCTATAGCACTTGCCAAGGCATCATTCTCCCTTCATCTTTACAATAATCCCACCACTTACATAGCATTGCTGAGATGCACTGATGGATGGATGGATAAATAGGAGGGGGAGGGAGAAAGAGAGGGAGGGGGAGAGAGAGAGAAGGAGAAGGAGGGAGAAAGAGCAATTGCACTGTTGATGTGAGTGATTGTTTTGAATCAGTATAATTTTGAATGCATTGCCATTTCCAAATGTCGGCGTTTAATTATAACCTCTCCATATGTTAGAGAGGTTAAAATATATGATGGAGAAGATTTCATTTCTTTCATCTGATGGCCAAGGATAGACTTTCAGGACTGAGAGAAGGAGAGGTAACTAAAAAAGAAATTTATTCACAAGCAGGACTGGACTCAAACCAACTTGTTTGTATTTCTGTAGTTTGATGAATGGTTGAAACTGAACAATATTTAGGCATACAATTGACTCCCTCCAGCCTTAGTGATGCTGAGTGGCAGGAAGCTGGTGGAGGTGTAGAACGAGTGTGCAGTAGGGTCGATGGAAGGGTGGGCATAAGGGTGACATCACTCTTGATCAGGGACTTAGTTTACCAGAGCAGCTGGCTCACGAATGAAATTTAGAGCAGGTTCCCAACTCAGAAGGCAAAGCTTCTCAAGCTGTAGTTTACCTGACAATCCTCTGACAGCCTGACAGATTTTAAGAAATCTATTCTGAATACCCTGAGTTTTAACAAGCAACTCCTTCCATGTATGCAATGCATGTTCAGATGCACACATGCCTGCATGCACACATGAACTCACATACATGCACACATAAACACATGCACACGTATGCACACATACACACATGCACACACTTGGAAGAGAGAGAAAAAGAGGCAGAGACAGTGTATTTCTTTCCTCCATAAAGGCCTCTCAATGGAAAATAAGAAGGGAGAGGTTAAAAGGCTAGTTTGTTTTAAACATTTAGTATTTATAATGGAACTTGTCTGGGGACTTGGGAAGCTCCAAAATATAGAAAATTAATTTCTTATTTCACTTTTATTTGATTACAATAGGAAATGAACTCCAAACAGAGAACTTGGTGACCCATTGTGAATTGTATTTGGTAGCTAGAAGAACCCATCTCAGGAGATCTGAATTTGTGGAAAATAACAGTTTGGCTCTTGTGTTCCCTATTGACATATTTTCCAAAAAGAAATTAATCACATTAGCCCCCACATCCAATGTATTAGAATCAATTTCCATTTTAAGGACTTACTTAGCAATACTAAGGAAACATGTGGAAGACGAAAAAAGAGAAGACAATTGATTTATTGATTAATGATTTGGGAGAACCACTAAGCGACCTGGATTGTGTGCAGAGACTACAAATGACATCCTTGGTTGTTTTGAAAGACTCTTCCTCTTGGGTCATCTTAATATGGCTTGTGTGAAAATTGTCCCTCAACACCTGCCTGGGGACTTTGGCTTTGTCAGGTCAAAAAACTCTGCTTCTATAATGATGTGTAGGCAAGCAACCTAGGTTTGTTGGGATTTTAAACACTCAGTCAATGGGAGGCTGGAGTCAGGTGCGCATAATCAAGAATGTGTTATCTGATATCATGTTATCTGATAGGTAAAAGCTAGCAGGGCTCAGAGGAGGGAGGGCATAACACAGGTTGCTTGGTGAAGACGCTTCTGACAGCCACAACAGGAGTAGGAAGGGGAGAGATTAAAAGTGACATAAAAAGGGATTGCCTGACTAAAGGTCTTTGAAACCAATAGGTAACAATTTGAATATGACCCAGAAGCTAATGGGAAACCATTTGAGGGTCTTGGGAAAGGGAGAATGGAAACAGCAGGCATGAAAGATGGTCTGAGCTGCAGAAGATTGGGCCAGTTGGAGAGATGAGAGGCCAAGGACTAAAGAGAGCAGGTAGGGAACCCCAGATCACAGGGCTGGTTTACAGGACACAGGACTCGGTGATTACAAGGAAGAAGCCAAGCCAGACAGGTGACTTTACGTGCCTTGTCAGGGCCACGCTTCTAATAGCGTTGCTCGTTTACTTTTATGTACTTACATAAGGCCTGCCTTAATTAACGCGTAGTTTGCGTATTGGGTGTAACTACTGCAACATTGCCGAAAATTGCTCGTCAAAGAAGCCTTAACCTGGAATTCAAACAAATCAGAATTTCTGAAAGTTAACAGCAGGTTTCACTAGTTTTTGTTCACTCTCTCTTTGTTTGTCAGTTGCTAGCTCGCACTTGGAGTTAGAAACCACTTTCCCAGCTGTAGTAAAGAGAACACAAGCTCTTCTATCCCAAGGATGCTCGGCATCACCAAATGGCGGAAAGCGTTTCTAGTCACTCCTGGCCAATCAAACACATTGACCAACTCCCCTTTTCTTCTAAAGGGAACATTCCTGTAAGGAAACTTCTAGCAAATAAATTCAAGTCAGAAAGTGGAACACTGTCTTTGCACGAAGGGTTTAGCAAAAGGTTGTTGATGTCAACAGCACTTTTTAAAAATTTGCACAAATGTTTTTCAACTGTGTTAATACACAGAGGAAGGATTGCCCCGGGAACACCGTTTCTGAAGCAGTCTGACATTCTAGATGTATATGAGATGTTTGAGCAAACCTCTAGCAGATGCTGAATTGCCAAGAGCTCATGAAATAGCTCTTGAATAAGAACCCAGAGCGCTACAGAGCGCTGGGAGTCTTATTTAAACTGAGAGGCATATGCTTTAGTCAGTAGGCATGAAGGAGAAGGTTATTAAGCTGTGAGAATGGGTGTTAAGACCAAGTTGAAAGATTTTTTTTCTTAAATTCAGGGGGATCCCTCTCCCCCCATTCCAGCAAAACAACAAAGATTTTTGTTAGGCGAAATGGAATATTTTTCCTTGAATGTATGCTCCATTTTCTTCTGTGCAGATATCAGGTTGACAGTCAAAGCAGTAGGTCTTCAATTGTAGGAGCATACGAACCTAGAAATCCAGCAGGGCTGCCACCTGCAGAGTGGTCCTTCTAGAGTCTGTGTCCCCTTCACAGCTCCCATGGGACTTTAAGCCTGCACTTCCCTATCACATGTTAGGATTAGACCTGCAACATAGATCCAGGGGAGGAAGGAAAGGGAGTAAAGACAAGATTTGATTGTAGTGGGGAAGAAGAAATGAGCAATGAGGAAGGGGATAGATAGGCTTGAAAACTGCCGGTGTTCACCCAAGAGCAACTGGAAAATGATTCTAAGAAAATCAGCAATATGAACCCTTTACTTGACCATGACACTAAACATTTGGTCACATGGGACATCTAAGAGAATGTAACTGTTCTCAAATTTTCATATGTGTGTCAAAGTTTTTAAGTTATGGAGACTATGACAGCAAAAATACCTAAGAGGAGGAAAGAGACTGACTTAATTGTCAGAATTCAATTCACCCTATTGACAAGGCAGGAACGTTTCAATCTAAATAGGATCTCCCTAGCTCGATCTAGATTAACAGCAAATACGCCTGAACAATGCATATGATAATTACAGTCACATGATAGGACATGAATGAAAAGCGCAACAGCAAACTGGAGAACATGGCTTCTAATATGCTGAGGTTGCTAGAGTTGTATGAGCACCCCTTACTTACATGATTGGTGTAGGTTTCATAAGAAAGCTGAAGAGCTGTGGTGGCTCCAAGGACACACATACAATAGAAAGGATAAAGACGGCTTCCCCAAATTCCCCAAAAGAAAACCACTCGAACCTGAAGCCTCTGAGTTTCTCATGACAGGCTGAATCAATAACGTCTTGGTTTTATCTACATTGCATTTAATAAAATTTGATGACATCTGTGAGTAAAGATCTCACTCACAATTATGGCTACATCAAAGGTATTCTAGAGTGTGTGTTCAGCCTGGGGAAGCACACCAGTCAGAGCCTGGATGTGTATGTCACTGCATGCTCTCCATGAAAACTTCGAAGAGCTAGAAGAGTGTGTCCACAACAGTTGTTCCACGCCGGGCAAATAAACCAGCAGAAAGTTCATACTTAATCAATCTTCTTTTTCTGTGAAGCCTTTCCCCCACTCTCCATCCCCCAAAAATCTAAATCATTTCCAAGAAGAATCCAGGGTGAAGCTGATAAAAAAAAAATTTACCTATTCCTTTGCAAAATAAATAAATAAATAGAAGTGGGAAGGGCTCGGGATGAGATCTTTGTTGTCGAATTTCATACAGAGCTCTACAGAACAAAAGAAGAAAAGGAGACTTGCAATTACCTCAGATTTAGGACTCAGTATAAATCTTTTAAATCCCTTGGAATTTGTACCACTGTCATATTTTCTTTTCTGTTCAACAGGTGTACAAATTGTTTGGACTGGGACTGAAAACACCATTCAGGCCCACTGGGCTGAACACAAGCCCAGGGTTTAGCAGCTTAGTTGCCATTGACTGTCTGGTTCTTTCTTTCTTTTCTTTCTTTCTTTCTTTCTTTTCTTTCTTTCTTTCTTTCTTTCTTTCTTTCTTTCTTTCTTTCTTTCTTTTTCTCTCTCTCTCTCCCTCCCTCCTTCCCTCTTTCTTTCTTTCTTTCGTGTATATGTGTGTGTTTCTGTTTTTGTTTTCTTTTGTTTCTCGAGACAGGGTTTCTCTGTGTATCCGTGGCTGTCCTGGAACTCACTCTGTAGACCAAGCTGGCCTCAAACTCAGAGATCCACCTGCCTCTGCCTCCCGAGTGCTTGAATTAAAGACATGCACCACTAGGAACCAGGGAGATGGCTTTGTTGGTAAAGTGCTTGCTTCACAAGCATGAGGACCTGCCCTCCTATCCCTGGCATCCGCATGAAGGTCAGAACACAGAGGCACATGTCTGTACTCTCAGACCTCAGAGAGAGAGACAACTTTCTGGCCAGCCAGTCTAGCCAAATAACCAAGTCCCAGGTTCACTGACACAACTGTGTCTCACAAAATAATGATGATGATGATGATGATGATAGCAATAATAATAATGTGGAGAGCGACTCAAGAAGAGATCTGACATTGACCTTTGACCTCTACATATGCGTGTCTGCACACATACACTCACACGGAAGAGGAGCTTGTTTGGTCCAGGATGGTCTTTGGTCTTTGATAAAGGCTGCTTTAGTAAAACCACCAACTCCTTTGAGCCACCACCACAGAAATCCACATCAGCTTTTTTGTCTTTTTATTTGCTTAACCATAGATTAACTGGGACTCAATATTGAAATGGTTGACTATATAGTATTAAAGCTAGTTCTCATATCTAAAAATGCCAAGTGACTGTAAGACACAGACACCATCAATTTTTCGTGTTCTTTGACTGTCCCAAGTTGCATTTGGAAGAGTTTCCTCCTTTCCTAAAGGCCTACTGTCATTGGTGACTGGACCCTGGTCTTTAATGCCAGCATTCAGAAGGCAGAGGTACGCAGATGTTTATGAATTTAAGGCCAGCCCTGGCTACATAGCAAGTTCCAGGCCAGCCATGGCTAGGTTATATAGTGAGATTCTCTCTCAAGATACATGTATCACAAATATATGTGCGTTTTGGATATATAACAAATATGATGTGTATCTTGCATTTTTATGTCATTAATTTTCCTCACAAAAGGGATCCAGTAAATATATGCATATTCTGTTTATATCACTAATATATGTATATTATATATATGACTAATATATGTATATTTTGTTCATATATCACTAATATATGTATGTTTTATGTACTTACTATGTGTATATATACATGTGTGTGTATGTATATCACTAATTTTCCTCACAAAAAGAATCCAGTAAGTGAGCATTTTCTGACTTTGTATCAGAGTTCTAAACCAACTGTTATGTTTTAATTCATTTCTCAAACCTAAATTGATATTGGTGCCAGCAAGTTGGAAGCTCTCTTATAAGCCAGGTGCCTAAGTGGGAAGTAACATCACACATTATGGAAACTGAATTTTGCTTTGCTTTGTTTTTAAATTTGTTTAAGTTGTAGAACCTCCTAAAAGGTGATAAAATCATGAAAAATACAATTTTTAAAGCTATGCTCCTTATGGGAATATATGCAGAGACCCACAGCCAGATATTATGTGGAGAGAGAGTCTAAACTGGAGGTCACCATCAAATCCCTCCCCTCAGAGCTCAGGGAATCCTTCAGGAGGAGAGGCAGAAAGATTTTTTCTAAAAAAAAAAAAAAGCCAGATATGGATGGGAGACAACAAGGCCTCTGAATCAACCAAACAAGGCTCACATGAGTTCCTGAATCAGCAAGCAGAGGACCTACACGGGTCTACACCAGGTCCTCTGTGTCTATGTTATAGCTATTAGCTTAGTATGTTTATGGGACTACTGACTGTGAGCCCAAGCGGGTCTCTGATTCTCGTGCCTGCTCTTGAGACTCTTCTTCTTGTCAGCTGTCGTGTCCATCAATATGGCAGTCTTTGCTTCATCTTATAGCATTTTATTTTGCCATGTTTGGCTGTTATCTCTTAGAAGCCTGTTCTTTTCTAATGAGAGACAGGAAGGGGGTCGAACTTGGGGGAGGGGTAGTGGGGAGGAACTGGGAAGAGCAAAGGGAGGTGAAACGATAGTTCAGATGTATTGATGAGATCAAAGTCTACATTTAATAAATGTAAAAGAAAGAAGTTATGCTCCTAAAAAACAACATTTTCCTAACTTTTTGATTTGGCACCATTTTTATATCATAAATTAAAGCAGAGAAATTTTCCGGACCCCCCCCCAAAAAAAATGAAGCTCTTTTGTTTAAGATCAGCATCGTCAATTTCCTGCCTGCCTACTTAGATGATTCTGGGCCCAGGGTAATGGCTAAGTCTGTGTTTGCCATTGAAGTCCAAGAACCTGACTTCTATCACCACAACCTGTATAAAAAGCGGGTGTGGTGACTCATGGCAGCAATCCCAACACTAAGGAGGCAATAACAATGCCATCCCTAGTCTTATCAGTCAGCCAGGTTAGCCTGCTTAGTGAGGGCCAGGCCACTGAGGGAAGCTGCCTTCAAAACAAAACAAAACAAGACAGACAGTTTCTGAGGAATGACACCTAGTTCTCTGTTCTCTCCATTCATCTGCACTCAAACTCACAAAAATTTTTAAGCACACACTCATACACACTCATGTACACACACACACACACACACACACACACACACACACAAGTCTGTGTGTTCTGAAGTAAGACTTTAGATCCAAAAGCCGTGTTATGTCACACAACACAACTGTTACTTTTGTTCAAAATCAATACAACACGATAGTTCAAAAACGCTTGATATCTGGGGCTTATTCCAGGCTAATTTCTAATACTGGATAGAAACTTTCTGAGGTGACTTAAGCACCAAAGCCAAGGGACCTAGTCAGAGAGACACAGAGTAAAATGTCGGGCATTTGTATCATTGCAGGTTGGCTCACCCTGAAAGTACCTTGGGTGAGGTTGGAAGGAGTGGGTCAGCGTAGGATGGATCACCCAGCAGAACACTGCGGCCAGATTGAGGGTGACATCGCCAAGACGGTGCTGTCTGTCTTCACAGCTGACGCTTTACACCTCCTTGTCATGTTTGCAGACACTGGATGCTGGGCTCGCTGGAGCCTCCATCCCCAGTGAAGAGCCTTATGATTAGTTCTGATTGACCAGGCCTGACAGTACGGGAGTGAGAGTTCATGCGACATGAATTACACAGAGTGCGTATCAAGATGAAAATAAGAGCGGCCATGTGCAGACAGGAGGGGTGAAGGGTCCATTGAAAATCAGAGAGATTAGCGACTCATCACATTATTTGTGGGTTATCAGGAGACAGAGGTAATGAAAGTGAGACCTATATCCTTGATCAATAAGAGTTTGACTGCATTTTGAGTTCATTTTCCCCTGCCGAGAGGGAGACAGCAGGCTTACTATTGATCACCGTGTTAATCCATAACCAGACTGGGCCTTAGCCTGGTGGAGCAGGCAGGAAAAAATAAGATAATAAGCAGGAACTCTTGATCTTTTATTATGGTGTGCTAGATAAAGAGAGTGCGGGGGTTCAAGGTAGTGCGGTTTACAGTTAACCCTTCCCTTCCCTCTTAATTTGGAATGCATGAGAAGAAGAATTGAGGCCCACCTTAGTCTGACTTCTATTTGACCTAATTTTGCCAGTTTCCTAAGTGGAGTATATCCAGGGTCCTCTATAAATGATTAGAGGCAGACAGTTATTGGGCCAAGCGACAGTCAACAATGATGATAGGGCCCACAGGGAAGGAAGAAGCCCCCTCAAATACAACTCAGGACAGTCAAAGAACATGGAGTGTTAACGGCATTTGCATCTGAGTTACTTTGAGAATCTTTAGATACAAGGGCTGTCTTTAGCCCTCCATAGACTATGGTTTCAATAGTGAGTACCAGTTAGTTTATGGTTAAGCAAATAATAAAAAGACCAGAAAAGGCAACGGCAATTCAGAACACTCTGTGGGGTTACATCATCACTGATCAAAGACCATCTAGGAACAATAGGCCAGCAATTATTTTGAAAACTTCCAGATTTTCCAAACTTCTGTCTCATCTGCACTCTCACTATAAATTAGCTACAAAAGTTTAGCTCTTTGGGATGGGGGGACGGCTCGGTGAGTAAAGGCGCTTGCTACCAATCCCGAGTTCAGCCTCTGACACTTACATGGTAGAAGGTGAAAACTGACTCCCCCAAGTTGTCCTCTGAACTCTGCAGGCTGCTTTAGTACACACACATGGGAGCGGGGGTACCTACAGAGACCATCCCGGCAGGGGTTTTCCTTCTGAACCCCACATCTCTCGCCTGGCAGCATTGAGCACAGTCCTAAAAGGTCACCTTGATGTCATCTACAGAGCCTCAAAGAAAGCAAGCTGGTGGAGAAATGAGCAGAGTGTTTTGGGCCTGACACACACTTTCGTGTCTGTCAGCCCAAGCCAGCTATTTCTCATTGGACAGCCTTGTGTGTTCCCCGTATGTTCCCATCTTGTTCCTGGGATTGCTTTTGCTTCTACCCAATGACAACTATGTCAACTAGAATTAGGGGTGTACATGCGTAATCAGGATGTGAACAAACACGCTAACATGACTGTGAGTATATGACTTTGGAAACATGTCGTCTAAGCTTTCCTGGTCAGAACAATTGAGAAATCTACATAGAAACAGTGAAATTTTTAAAGCATCCTTAAATTAAATGGTTTTTCACTAACCCGTTTAAACACAAATATTTAGTAGACTCAGAGGGTACAATGGGATGTTTTGATATACGTGTACACTGGAAAACTAGGTAGTTGCTCAAGCATTTATCATCGTTTTGTCAGGAAAACATGAAAAATCCTTTCTTCCAGCCTTTGGAGATAGTCATACACATTCCACATCTGCGGCCACCTACTGCACAATAGCACAGTAGAATTTCTTACTGCTATCTCTCAGTAACTCATTCCCCAGTGGTCAACTAAGTCATCGCTAAATGACACATCTATGCACTAAGCCATTTTCAATGAAATACTTTTCAATCATTTAGCACCTTATCATTGGCTAGCTGGGGAAGTTAAACAGTTTGAACAAGTTCATATCATCATTATGTGGGGAAACCGGGCCCCAGTTCAAACTTCTGACGCTAAGAACAATCAAAACTACTTTCACGGGAGTCAGTTGAGAAAGTACAAAAGCCAGGACAATCTACCAAGGAATTCGTCTCAGAAACAGCTAGTGCCAACTTTGAGGTTCCATACGCCAGCTGATGAAAACTAAGAAGCTCTCAGTGAGATAGTGAGGTAGCTGGTGACGCTTGCCAAAGCTGGTGTTTTTCACCTGGGCTTGGGGTGGCTCTTGCTCGTATAATTTACATTCCTTGTGAGAAAAAGGTTGCTTAGGAAAAAGAATTTTCCTCCCTTTAACATGATAAGAGTCAACCCTTATTGGCCGGAAGCCTCGTAAAACAAGCGAATCAAGTCAAAGAGTAACCTTTGAGGATGCAGAAATAATGAGAAAGTCTTTGACATGATATAGGAGTCATGTGTTATTTCAGTTGGAATAATGGATGCTGAGCTAGCTCAACTGGGTTGACCAGTACCTACTTGTAAGTTCTTCACTGGCTTCTCTAGGTCTTCATGAGATTCAGAATCACTGAGGCTTTGATGTTCTTTTGCCTGTCACAGAGACATGATCCTAGAAGCTTTCTTAGCATAGCTAGAGATTCTGGGTACCACCAGAAGAGAAGAAATTTTGTCATCGGTGAGATGCTGCCAGGCTGATTTGGGTTTAATAGAGAGTAATTTCAAAAGTAGCTGTCATCAAAAATATATACAATTAGGAGGAAACTTTAATGGTTTTTTTTTAATTATTCACTGCTGGAAAGATAGGTGAGAAGATAAGAGTGCTTGCTACACAGGCATGTGAACCTAAACTTGGACCATAGCATGCACATTTAAAAGTATATCAGTGCACAGCTTGGCCTTTCTCGTAACTGCATCCCCAGCACTGTGGGGAATTGGGACAGGGAGATCTCTGGGTCTTGCTAGTCACTGGCCTAGCTCCAGTTTCAGAGGGAGACTCTGTTATGAAGAAATTTAGTCACAGCACAAAATTCTGAACGTTCCCCTCTTCTTGCCTTAGTACACATGTGCACATATGTACTTAGTACATATGTTCTCTCTTCTCTCTCTCTCTCTCACATACGCACATGCACAATAAAAATAGTCATTTCTAATTTGATTTTTAAAACTCAGATGCTTACATTAAGTGAAAAGGGGTTTAAAGATTTCTATGATTTAAATATTGGTATCCCTCCCAAAATTCATGCTGAAAATTAATCCTTGAAACATCAGAATTAATAAGTACATCCTTCAAGAAAGAGATTAAGTCATCGGGGTTCTGGCCTTAAGATGGGATTAATATCCTCATCAAAGCAGCTTCAAAACCCTGCGTGGCCCTTTTCTTCTTCTGTTCCGTGAACACATATCAAACCACTAGGGAATTCCACAACCGGGTGCCATCCTGAAAGCAGAAAGTGAGTCCTCATCAGGCACTGCCTTCGCTTCTGGCTGACCTTGAACTTTCCAGGCATGCGAACTCTCAGAAACAAAGTTCTCTATGAATCAGTTCCACGGTCTGTAGTGTTTTGTCACTGCAGCTGAAACAGAGTAAGACAGAGATTGACTCTTGTATATGTAATATTTTCATAATCATTTTTTTAAAAATCCCTTACAAAAGTAAAATAATTATTTTTAAAATATACAGAAGCCAGGTAAGGAGATGGCTCAGCAGAAAAAAGAAAAAAAATACCACTTCCTGCCCAAGAGTGATGACCAGACTTGGGTTCAGAACCACAGAGGGGAACCAGGCCTGCCCAGTAGGCCCCGTGGTCATCCCTGAGGGAGTGACAGGTAGGGCTGGGTTATGTCAGAGAACCAGAAAAGCTGAGTTGGTTAGCTTGGAGTCCAGGGAGAGATCCTGCTGAGAACTTTTGCTTCAGTACACAATGGAGCGAAACAGAGAGACAATTAAAGTCAACTTTCTGCCTCACACACACCAAAAACACATATGTATGCATGTATGTGCACTGCACACAGAGAAAGAAAATAATGATATAAAGAACAAATTAAAGTCATTGTTGATATTTTATAATATAAGATCAACTTACTTTTGTTCTTTGAGAATTACATATGGTATATTTTCATAGTCTTTTCTGTCCCTCAACTCCTCCCAGATCCTCCATTCATTCTGACACACCCAACTTCATTTTCTTTTTCTCTCTCATTAAAAAGAAAGAAAAGAGAAAGAAAAACAACTAAAAAACATGTCATTAGTTTCTGTTGGCCTAATCTCCTGAGCATGGGGCCTGCCCTGGATTTTGGTTGATATATCCAGTGTTACTCCATTGATGAAAATTACTTTCTCTCTCCCAGCAGCTAATACTTCTTGACTAGGGATGGGACTTTGTCTTCACTTCCCTTTCTCCACGGCTGGGATTTAGTCTGGCTTGAGCTTGTGCATGCTGTCGCAATCTCTGCAAGTTCTTACTTCTATCTGCCCTGTTGTGTCTTGTGAAAACCATTTCCTTAAAATATTCTACCACTCTTACTCTTCTTTCTGCTGCTTCTTCCACGTAGATTCCTGAGTATTGAGGGAAAGGGTGTAAGAAAGACGCCTTGTTCAGGGTTGAGTGCTCAAAAATATCTCAGTCTCTGAATATTGTCCAGTTGTAGGTCGCTGTGTTAATCACCGTCTGTGTCAGGAAGCTTCTCCGATGACAACTGAGCAACTGCACTGATCTGTGAGTATAACAGTATGTCACTAAGAGCCTTTTCATTGCTGTCTTTATTAAGCAGAATGGTAGTAATAGGGTCTCTCTTAAGGCCTATGACTTACCTAGTCTCAGGTTCTTGGCCCGATTAACAGGGTCAGGCATGGATTCCATCTCAGCAGACCTTAAAACCGGTTTTAAAAAGTGTTTGGTTACTCCCCTAACGTCATGCCATTATTGCACCTGTAGATATTGTTGTACCATACCAGTATTGTACCAGTCCAGGCAGGCCATTATCATAGCTTTCAGGGTTAATAGCTGAGTGAGGTTAATGTTTGCTTTTCTTCTCTGGTAACATGTACAATACCTTCTATCATTAGACCTGCTAGCCAGTAAGGGTGAGGCTTCCAGCAAGGCACCAGCTAGATTTCTCCATGTTCTTTGCCATAAGTATGTGGTATTTTCAGTGATTGGGTCTTGCCATCGAGTTGCAGAGAGTAACCAATAGCATTGGCAATAGGCTTAGAATTTGGGGGCATCTATTTGACCCTTGCCCAACATAAAGTCGATTTTTTTACTCTAAGCTTTTATATACAGATTATTAACAAAATTGAAATGATAGTCTAAATAACTCTTAATTTAATTATACATATAATTACCTCTCCACATTGCAAATATTATTTCAAAATCTTTTTAAATAGGCCATCTCCTTTTATATCAAAGTTAAAGTCTATTTTGTACTGTTTATAATTATATGATGTTGCTGGCTAAAATTCAGATAGATATAAACCATTTTCAAATAGTATCATTCATTATTTAGATCATTTATTTATTTAAAAATATCAGAGACATCCGGGTGGTGATGGCAATTGCCTTTAACCCCAGCACTTGGGAGGCAGAGGCAGGTGGAGCTCTGTGAATTCAAGGCCAGCTTGGTCTACAGAGCTAATTCCCGAGCAGCCAAGGCTACACAGACTACACAAAGGAACCCTGTCTTGGAAAAAAATATGCATACATACACATATAAAATATGTATTATATTCATGTTTATATGTGTATATGCATGTGTATATATGCATATGCATATATACATATATGTGTGTGTGCTTATGTGTGTGTGTGTATTTATATACATCTCAGAGATCCAGACCTGGTGTTACAAGTAATTCCAGCTACTTAAGAGCAGAGGGAGGAAAGTTGTAAGCTTATTTGATACTCTCAGAATAATTAAATAAAACATCTAGGGATGTAACTCAGAAGCAAAACCAAGAATGATGGAGGTTCAAAGTTCAATACCTGATATCACAAAAAGAAAGAGAAAATTAAAATATCAAAAAAATGGTCAGTTCCAATTCCCTTTTATCTAACATTGTTTTCAAAAATTTTAATGTAATACAATAAAGATTATTTTGAGACAAGATTTCTCTGTAGCTTTGGTGTCTGTCCTAGAACTAGCTCTTGTAGAGCAGGCTGGCCTCACAGAGATCGGCCTGCCTCTGCCTCCCGAGTGCTGAGATTAAAGACATGCACCACCACCGCCCGGCTACAATAAAGATTTCTCATGCTGGTCAAAGTTCTTTTTCTATGATCAAATAAGAGTTATTGCTTTAAGACTCCATAATCATATAAAATTATCCTTCTGATTGATTTCATTCTCCCTTTTTAACCAGTCTTTTTCTCCTGATACCAATACTGGCTTCTAGTTCCTGTATGACTTAGGAGTGGGGGTTGTTTTTACCACATCTGCTCAAAAACTGCCCCAAATGCTGCCTTGTGCTTTCACTTGGTCATAGAGAACCTGCTATCACTTGGTGAAGACAGAGTTTCCCCACCGACATCCCACTGGGCTTTGCCAGCAGGCATCTTCCACCATGGTGCTCACCAAATTCGTGCTTTCCGAGAGCCATTCAGAGATGCTGACATCGGCAGGCTGTAGTCAACGGCTTCATAGCAATGCAGGTGAGTGGTGCTCTCTCTGTGACCCACCGTACGGGAAGCAGAAACTCATGCAGTAGATTCACAAGAAAGCACATACAACCTTTAGCACAAATTCTCTCTCCTGACAAGGTTTGTTAGCTGTCAGGCACTGGCAGTTTTTGTTTGTTCTAACTCTTCAAACACGTATTCAATGTAGGCAGAACTAGTCCTATTTGGTAGATAAGGAAGCCTAATTAAAACATATGCAATCCATACAAACATAGCAATTTGCATTCTTATCTTTTTTAAAAATATTTATTTATTTATTATGTATACAATATTCTTTCTGTGTGTATGCCTGAAGGCCAGAAGAGGGCACAAGACCTCATTACAGGTGGTTTTGAGCTACCATGTGGTTTCTGGGAATTGAACTCAGGACCTTTGGAAGAGCAGGCAATGATCTTAACCGCTGAGCCATCTCTCCAGCCCCTTGCATTCTTATCTTTTACGTGAAAGCTTAGATTGGTGTTCAAAAAGCAGGAACTCATTGTGTATTGTAATAAGGGAAAGAATGTTAACCTGGCACATGGGGCCTTGTGGTTCTCACAGACAGCTTGCATTTGCCTGTTCTCAGAGATGGGTCTGCAATAGTAGTCCACAGTTTCCACCCATCCTTGCCCTGGCATTGAAGTGGTGCATAGTACCTCAACACTCCATGGCAGACTGATTGTACATTTTCTATTTCAGCTCCTCCTACCCTGAATCATCTAGAATGACAAATTCAATTGTCATCACGATGACAATTAGGAAACCTACTCAGTGCCTCTGTCTCTGGCATTTCATATGCTGCACTGTCTTTGAAGAAAGAATGTCGCAAGTGTGTTTATAAAGAAAGAGGAGTCTGCAGTTCATGGTGTCAGGAGAGAAGGTGGTACTACTCCTAAGACTGTGTTGTCCATCATGGCACTGCCAGCTCCCCTATCGCTTAGAGCCACAATTCAGAACAACAACCCAAAGCAATGAGGTTTGCAAGTTCACAAACCATAGGGGAAGGCTAAAGTGGAGCAATCTGCTTAGTGGGTCATACAGCCATAAGAGAACTCCCAGGACTAGAAAGATGGCTGACTTCATTGATGCTAAGTCTGCTGAGTTCTTTTCTATAAGGAAGAAGAGAGAAGAAAGAGCATGACCTAAATAGTTTATACCTTGAAATATTTTACAATTTCCTTAAGAAAAAAATATTTGAATATACCTTTAGCTTTATACCTGAACAGTAAAAGCTTTACAATTATAATATAACAAAAATTGATGATAAAAAAGAAGAGATTATCCTAATTCCTATAGAAGCTCTTATTATATGAGCATATATTTATTTTCATGCATATAAGCCTACAATGGCAGGGAGAGTGGAAGGGTTTATTAAAATGGTAACATATCCCAGAAAATGCCACTGCAGTAGAACTAAATTATCCTGGTCTTGACAGTTTTAAAATATTGCAACGACAAGACATGCCTACAATTCCAGCACTTAGAAAGGTAAAGCATTCAAGACCAGGTAAAGTTCTTTCTCAAAATAAGGAAGACAAGAAGAGAAGAAAGAAGGAAGGATGGAGGGAAAGAGGAAGAAGGGAGGGAGGGAGGGTGGAGAGACAGGGAGGGAGGAAAGGGACAGAAGGAGGCTAGTAACAGGTAAAGGAAGGGAGAGAAACCTCTTAAATATTTCCCAGGAAATTTTCACCGCAATATCATACTACCAAGTTTTTGTTTCCATTGTATATCATATACATCAAACAAGAGTGTAAAAGGAATAAATGGAAGAAGAACTGTGTAGCTCAGTCAGGAAGTCTAACAATTCATTTGAGTATTTTTGTAATAAGCACAGCTGAAGAACTACTGAACAGAGATGCAGAAACGTCACATTTGCTGTCATCAGATACCTGGGTGACACTGACAAATCACTGAACCTCTCTGCATTTCCCTTCATTTCTGTCTCATAAAAATAGATGAAGTTAAATTTATTAAGTTCTTTTGCCACAAGATATCAGAAACTTTAATGATAATGTATCTCATAATTTTCACTTGAGTCAAAAATTCTAAAGATCTCATGCATGATTGGAACAGAAAACTCAAAGGAGAAAAAATGTTTTCATCTTGTTCTGTCACCAAAATAACCTCCCTAGAAATCACATTATTAATGATTCCCCTCTACAAGATAGCAACCGCTGGCTTAAATTCAGATGGATGACTGTAGCTAATGTAAAATTTTCAGCATCATTTCACTTAAATTCAAAATTCAAATTCGACAAACACTTACTGTGCCAGAAGCTGTTTCATGTGTAGAATATAAAAACGATGACCCTGTCCCCAAGAAGCTGACAGCATAGTTAAGTCGTTTTCTCACAGTAGGCTCTCAGCATAGAATGGCTCCAGTGTAAGATCATAGAACAGAGTAAAAAGACAGGAAGTGTTCAATTAAAGAATAACATTTGCGAGTGGTCTCTGAACTGAGGCTCACTTTCAGAAGTTTCTTGCTAAAATTAACTATTTGTGTGATCGTGCCTGAGTCGCATTTTCAAAATTAGCAGAGAAATGTGATGGGCATTAGAACAGTCACATTAGAAAATATAATTACTTACTTTTAAAAATTAAGTCCGTATAATTAACTAATGCGGCAATAATTAAGAAATATATAATTAAGAAAGTTATAGTCTCTGCCACTTAGTTATCTAATCATAAAAGGAGAGCATATTTTATAAACAAATGAAACAAATATGAAATCTATTAGTTAAATATGTGGTTGCAGCAAAGAATAAACATTAGGAATAAAAATTATTTCCACAACCTATGTGGTCAGAAAGCTGGCTTTACGGTGAAATGCATAATTAATGCATTAGTAAGGAGCAGTTGGCGTGGTTCAGTTCCTCAGTTTGAACAGTGGCTCTGCCAGCTTTGGTGTGCAACTTAACCTCTCCAAGCTTGTTGTCAGATGCAAATATGATAATGTGTAGATAGCACTCACTCTATCCCCTGGCGCCCAAAAATAGGCTGTTCATGATCATGAGCCAGTTTGGAAAATGGGTAATTCGATGTTACATCAGCGTCTGTGTTAATGCTTTACACAAGTGATCCACTTCATCCCTGACTACAGGGGTGGGGGGCGTAAGAGCCGGAGTGGGAGAATTCCTCTATTGGCTGAAGTCCTGAGCTGATCTCTTGTAACTTGCTACCTCTTTCTGCCTTTATGGATCATAACATTATTGCTGAAAGTTTCTGTCAGTCATACTCACAACCTGCTTCAGCAAAGTAGTTCTGAGAGCCATGGACCCAGGCTTCAAATAACAACCTGTGTAAATGATGTGGGAGGGGCGCAGAAAACAAAAAGAAAGAAAAAGAGAGAGAGAATTATAGTAGCCAAAAGTAAAAAGAAGGAGAAGAAGAAGAGGAAGGAGAAGAAGAAGAAGAAGAAGAAGAAGAGGAGGAGGAGGAGGAGGAGGAGGAGGAGGAGGAGGAGGAGGAGGA
Source organism: Dicrostonyx torquatus (assembly GCA_028555095.1). Taxonomy (NCBI): domain Eukaryota; kingdom Metazoa; phylum Chordata; class Mammalia; order Rodentia; family Cricetidae; genus Dicrostonyx; species Dicrostonyx torquatus. Next base: position 3,486,424 of record JAQHUG010000073.1, read on the forward strand.
GGAGGAGGAGGAGGAGGAAGAAGAAAAGTTCTGCTGGCAGAAACACTTCTGCCAAAGTCAGGAATGTCAGACTTGGAAGGAACAGGCCAAAACAGAGGAGGCTCCTCTCTGGGGAAACCTGGGTTCCACATGAACCACTCTAAGGCAGAAGTGAGCTTATCAGAAACAGCCTCTGTAGAAAAATCCTATCCCTTCCCCCAGTGGGTTGGAAGGTGAGGACATGTGCTCAAATCTACACAGAAGCAGAGCAAACAAACAGCCAGTTCGCTGGATAGCTCTTCAGTCCCAGAACCTGCACCGGTAAGTGCTTTGAGATGTGGGAATGGATTCGAGCAACTACAGAACAATCTCTACTATATACAAACCCCTTTGTTAGATCTTAGTTCGCAACTGAAGACTATACCAGAAGGAGACAGGAACTTTAAGAGGTAGAGCATCATAGGAAATCCTTGTGTCCTTGAGGTCATGCCCTCCATGAGGACTGTGGGACTCCAGGTCCTGTTTTGTTTTCACTTCCACTTCCCAGCCGTGCATGTGAATGCTCTTGCTCTCACGTCTCTAGCGATGGTGTGATGCCTTGCACCAGACCCAAACTGGATCTTCCAAAACTGTGAGCCAACTGTGAGCATTCTTCATAAGCTGATTATCTCCGCCCTCTGTTACAGGGATGGAAAGCGAATGTGCCGCGGAGCTTCATGTGCGTTCAGTGTAAAAGGGATACATTGATATCACTTGCTGGGGAAACAGCAGTATAAGCTCCCGTGAGGCAAACTTTACCAACTTTAAGAATTGTGACACTTTTGCAGATGAGAGAATACAATACCGATGAAATGGCTTCGTTAGTAAGCGGCATCACACCATGCGAGTATGAAGAGGGAGAGATATCGGACGGTATCTGTGGGAAATGTAGACACACTTGCAGAAAAGTAATTGTAGATAAGACATCCTTTCTCCAGTGTTCCTCTATCTGCCAACCTGCTTCCTCTCGACAGCATCATGTGTTAATCAGCAAAGATGGATTCACACACATCCAACATTATAAAAGCGTTCACAGTGTAGCTTCCTTCCAGAGTTAATTGGCAGGGCTCAGGTAATGCAGAGACCAGGTCCAAGCATGGGAAATGAGTTCTGACGAAGGTTGTCACTGGAGCACTCGTCAAGCAGGGTTCCGGGAACGTTCTGACTTTGCGCGTTAGGAAGACTGGCTTGTTTGCATCTGTTATGGTTCCAGTGCTTAACTTTTCAACGCCAAGGCTGTCAAATTCCCAGGAAACGTTTTTATTCACTCTGTTTCCTTTGTCTACGAGATGAAGCTATCATGGAAATATTTCCAGGGGAATCCCAGTAGAGATCTTTCAAGACAGGGAGGTAATTGCATAGACGGAATGAACCGGCTCCAAGGCTTTGTGCATGTGGAAAGGCAGATACTACTCCAAGGAAGCTGATGTCAACAGATCTGGGGATTGAGGTGCAAAAGTCCTCGAGGAATGTTACAATTGATGGCAGAAAAGGAAGCCGGGGACATTCTATCGAGCGTAAGTTAAATCATACCTTCTCAGGGAAGATTTTAAAGATTGATGCATCTTGCTAAATATTAGATTCCAAATGATACTAATTTTCATAGGAATGCAGAAAATCAAGACTCAGTCATTTTCTTCCCAATGTCTAATATATATTTGTCATATTTACTATTTCCTTTTTAGGTACTTCTTTCTGAGAACTCTTTGCTTACCATGTGTCCTCTATTTCTGGAAATATGTCATTTTTCTATGGTCAATGTGGTATACTCTAAAGGCTACATTTTTTTCTCTTGCATTCACAGTTGTCATAGACCATTTATGGAGAAAATTTTTCCTTCTTGTCATAAAATAAGTCTCTGTCCTTGTTGGAAATTAACTGAGCGTACATAGATGGGTCTGTTTTTATAATCTGTTGGTGCCAATGGTTTATTCGTCCGGCTTTATGTGTCTAACTTTTTCTGTTCTATTCTTTACATTTTAAAATATATTTCAGGTCAGATGGTGGTAGCTCACATCTTTAATCCCAGCACATGGGAGGCAAAGGCAAGTAGATCTCTGAATTCGAGACCAGCCTGGTGTATGGAGGGAGTTTCAGGACAGCCAGAGCTACACAAAGAAACCCGGCCTCAAAACAGAAAGATAAATAAATAAATAAAGTAAAATACATCTCGTAATCAGCACATCTGTTTCTTTAAAGTAAAATATCAGGGGGCGTACTTACTGTGTAAGCCCCAAACAGCCCACAGCTAAACTTTTCCGTGGGGGACAAATTAAATATATTTCTTTTTATTCCACTTCCATTTTGAATCCTTTAGTGATCACCACACCAAACCCTGCCACCAGCACAGGTGAATACTGACAGGTCCTTTCCCGAGCCTTAAACAATCGCTGTGACCAGGTAGGCATGAGAAGATGGCTTCCCGAGAGCTGTAAGAACTGATTGTGGGAATTGTGGTGAGGGACCTTTCCTCAAAAATGCAACTGGAGAGCAGCTGTGGAAGACACCCACATTCACACGTGTTCACATGCATGCACATCCACGAACGTACACATTTATGGAGCAGAAGGGCAGTGTAGAGGGGAGAGAGAGTGAAAGAGGTGGGTCTGGAAGACAACACATCCCTACTCCTCCCCAACGTAGCCCTAAAATTAAACTGATTTAAAATTGTGCATGCCTTGATTTGTTTGTGTTGACACTGTGTGATTTTGGAAGAAAAAAATCATTGGCTTAGAAACGTGCTTCTAGCTATGCAGCATGTATCGATTCTGAAATATAGACAGTGACACCCAGAGTGACATACACAACAAAGGAAGTGTCACAGTGGTCCAGAGACCTCAGAACTTAATTTGCTGCAAGAACTCAGCAGAAACTCTTACACCATCAGGCACTGGTTTGCCTTTGTGGATTGTGCTGGGGAGTGGGCTGGTTTATCTTTTACACCAGTCAAACAATACACCTATGCAAAAAGAGGAAAGGAAATGTTTTTCAGACCGTGAATAGTTTTTTTTTTCCAGAAACTGAGAGATAATTGGTGGGTGACAAGCACCTAGCATTTTTTGGAAGTCGGGGTGAAGTTTTGGCACAATGGATCTGCAGAGAATCAAAGCCAGACTAGTCTCCCCATGGATGCCTGAGGACTCAGCATGAACACTGTGTTTAGAATGTGATGTTGAAAGATGACTCAAGTGATCCCGCTGGCAGAAGATCTGCATTCCTTGCAAGTGCCTTCCAGCCTGGGCTGAAGCTCTGCTTGGAACTGGTGAGCGGATTTCCACAGCATGGCTATGACTCCATCCCCTCCGGGGCTGCTTCAGAAGCTGCTTGGCTACATCTCAGATGGCTGCTTGGCTTGGTGCTCTGAGGATTACCTCTGTTTCTCTTTTTCCCATCTCCGAGTCCATCGAAATGCTAACTGGCAAATGCTGTTGCAAGCATTCATGCCAGAAAGGACGTTAGAGATTGGTAAAGCCCTAACCTGCTCATTTTCAGATGAGAAAACTTATGTTCTTAGCCCTCTGGGAAAGAGAAAGAAAGGAAGGAAGAGAGAGAGAGAGAGAGAGAGAGAGAGAGAGAGAGAGAGGAAAACCTACGTGAAAGACATTTCTTTGCCCTTTATTTTGTGTTTGTCTTATCTCCATTACTTTGTTTACTTCCTCCTACTTGCTGACGGTTGAGCCCATGATCCCTCTCAAGCGAAGTTCTACCCCCAAACTATACCCACAGCTCCCCAAGACTGTTTGTTCTTCTGAAACCATGTGTCCCAACCCATGTTCTATTTCAACCAACCAAACACACTGACCTCTAAGCAGAATTTGAAGAGCAAAGAATGACTCCAAGTGTTGAAGGATATAATGGACTCTATCTCACCTATCACTTCCTACTGGGTTGCCTCGTTGAGCTTTAATAGGAGAGAAGATGCCCAGTCTCACTGCAACTTGACATACCATGGTTGCCTGATATCCATGGGATGTCTGCCCTTTTCTAAAGAGAACTGGAGGAGGAGGAGTGGATGTAGGGAGAAGGTCATGGTGGAGGGACTGGGATGGGACAAGAGAGGGGAAACTGTGGTCATTATGTTAAAAAAAAATAAGTACAAAAATAAATCTCTCTGATATGTTATAATCAGCCTGTTGGTATTGTTTTAATGAAAAGCCTAACCTGTCTGCCTTTAGTGCTATTACAAAGAGCGTCAGAAGGAATTAAACAATAGAGAACCATAAGGCCAGATTTACAACTCAGGTATGGTGCAGTGAGCGTTCCTCATTGGCACCCTGTTGTCGCCATCTCAAGGATTCAGGTAGGTCTGTAAGCACCACCATGGCCATCCTAGATAGTCCCAAGCCCAAGAGTGCATGGAAGACTTAGACATCTGGACGACGCCCTTCGAACATGTAAGACAGCCCCTTCGCGTTTGCATCTTCTCTGCCCTTCACTGGCCTTGCCAACAGCATGTGACATAGAGCCCCTGAAGCCTGCTTTTCCTCAGAAGTTCAGAGTCAAGTTCATTATGACAGGCCAGAAACAGAGCTTTATGGACACAATTTGACTCAGTCTTCCTTTCCTTATCGTCATATTTCATTTGCCTCTAGTTTATTTTATTTGCAAATATAATTTGAATTTTTGTTGACCATTTTGAATCCTTTTTTTTTATTTGTTTGTTTTTTTTTTTTCAAGACAGGGTTTCTCTGTGTAACAGCCCTGGGTGTCCCGGAACTCACTCTGTTGCTCAAACTCAGAGATCTGCCTGCTTCCCTGTCTCCTGAGGGCTGGGGTTAAAGGCAAATGACACCACTGCTCTTCTCATTTTGAATTTTTTTAAATATTTATTTATTTATTATGTATACAATATTCTGTCTGTGTATATGTCTGCAGGCCAGAAGAGGGCACCAGACCTCATTACAGATGGTTGTGAGCCACCATGTGGTTGCCGGGAATTGAACTCAGGACCTTTGGAAGAGCAGGCAATGCTCCTAACCACTGAGCCATCTCTCCAGCCCCCTCATTTTGAATCTTTAATAGCACAACATATAATGAGCCATCTCTCCAGCCCCCTCATTTTGAATCTTTAATAGCACAACATATAACATATATTTTGTCAGTGAGTATGGTGTGTGTGTGTGTGTGCATACATGAGTGTGTGCATATGTGAGTACATGTGTGTGTACATACATGAGTGTGCACAAGTGTGTGTGTGTGCATACATAAGTGTTTGTGTGTGTGTGTCTTACAGAAAGAGAATGGGCTTCTGAGTCATATCATCACCAAGCTTCATTTTTTTAAAAAGGCTTTTGAGAAAGGAGTGTTCCAAAAGTACAGGCTAGCCTTAAACTTGAGGTTGAGACTCGACTATTTGAGTCCTGGATGAAATGTACTCACCGCCACATCCAGTTCCTTCTTGCTATATTTACTTAGCTAGTTAGTTAGTTAGTAAGAGATAGAATCTTGTTGTGTATCCCTACCTCACACAGAACTCACTATGCAGCCCATGTTAGCTTTGAGCTTGGGTGATCTTCCAGACTGTCTCCTGATGCTGGGATTATCAGTGCAAGTCACCTCACTCAGCTTTCTGTGCTTCTTCAAATCTCTCTTCTCCATCTTAGTCCTGGGAAACCTAGGATGAGCTATTTTGACTATAAGAGAGTTGGTCCCTTCATTTTTGAGATGTTATCCACCTAAAAGAAGTAATCAGTCACCCAGGCTATCTTCAGAGTATTTAGGGATGACTCAATCTTGCCGACAAAATGGAGATTATTGCATCAAATCCAGGAAGCCTTGTCCAACAACAATATGATTTCCTGCACTACTTCCCAGTGCAAGTGTGAGCAGTCTAATTGTCCACCAGGGATGGTATTGATCTAGGGATGGAAGAAAAGACCCTTGAACCCTCCAGAGCATACCTGTGACTGACAAACCAACAGGAGTAGCATGGTGGCTGGCTGCTTGCCCTCAGGCTCACTAGCAGGTCAGCCTCAGCTCCAGTGAGACACGTACAAACGAGAAATCAGAATATTCCAGAGTAAGCCTCGGGTATGTGACTCAATGAGAACTCCAAGAGCTTTGCTACCGAACCATATGCCACATCGCCTGGTGATTCACATGGGGGCCAGCGTTAGAAAAGATCAACTACAGAGTGTAATACTAGAAAACATCTTCCGTTGTCATCATCCCTCCAGATGAAACAAAACTTCGGCCCACAGGCCAGATCTAGCTCCCAACATTGACTCATCTGGATCAACCAAATAATTTTCCAAATGACTGCTTTACATTTTGAATATCTTGTAATATCAAAAATGGAAAGATGAGCTGGAGAGATGGCTCAATGGTAAAGCCCCTTGCCTGCCCCCAGCACTGATGACCTGAGTTGAATCCCTAAGACTCTCATGGTGGTAAGAAGCGATGGACTTACACAAGTTGTTTTCTTTCTTCCACATGTGCATCACCATGATCCGCGCACACACAGACACACACATATTAAAAACATAGAGAATTTGGAGAAAAATCAGTAAGCAAGTAGGAAATTAATAATCTGATATATAAATAGCACCTGACATAATAAGATCATTTATTAAAAAGGGAAAAACTTTGGATATGTGTGTAAGCTTTGTACTACTTCTGTACCTAGGTTCTACTGTTCCTGGTGCTGATTTTATCTCCACGTTAGGACGTTGCTTAGAGAAGGGAAATGGTGGTTTGCTGAGTTTCAAAGGCACAATCAAACTGCAAATGATTTTGCTCTCCCAGTGATAGCTCTCATTTCAATATAACATGGCTAAGATGTCTCATTTATAACAAATACCAGAAGCTATACTCTTAAATGGCGTATTTGGATCAATGAAGAAAGGCATTTCTTGGATGATTGAAATACGGATAGTTAAAAAGTTTCTCAGGTGGCTCCATTTTGTGTAATCACTGTTGGAAAACGATGATTTTAGTAACACTGGTACAATCTAAGTGTCCTTTCTCTGCCACCCTGACCAAGAGCAGCATGGTCTTACACACTGCTGTCACCAAGCTGTATTATAAGGAAGTCCTCTTGGCCAGGTGTGGCAGGGCACACCTTTAATCCCAGAAATCTGCAGGCGGAGGCAAGCAGACCCCTGTGAGCTCAAGGCCAGCTTGGTCTGTATAGTGAACTCTAGGCCAACCAAGGCAATGCAGTCTGAAAGCAAACGTGACAATCCTCCTTGGATTGAGTTGCTCTCCAGTCCACTATTCTTTCAGTACTAGGACTCACCATGCTCAGGAGACAGGTATTTTTTTGTCATTGTTGTTGAGTTTGTTTTTTGGTTTTGTTTCGCTTTGTTTTTAAAATTGTATCCTATGCCAAATATAGAGCCTAAAACTTTGGGTCCCTTCTTGGCAGAGAAGCGGACTTAATTTTTTAACTGACCAAGATTGAGGACTGAAGTAGTCCTTTTAATAAAAACTATGTGGGCTGGAGAGATTGCATAATGGTTAGAGTCTTGGATATTCTCCCAAAGGACCTGGGTCAATTTCAATAGCCTACATGGCAGCTCACAACTGTCCATAAATCCAGTTCCAGGGAATCTGGGGCTCTCTTCAAGCCTCCAAGAGCACTAGGCACACAAATGGTGTACAAACATACATGCAGAGAAAACACCTATACACAGAAAATAATAAAATTAAGTTAAAACTTTTTTTAAAAAATATCTTTGCTAAGCAAGTACATTGGGTAGTTGAATATGAGTGTAATCACCATTTTAGAGTAGCATTCTTCCATCAGATCACTCTGTTTCCAGGCTTACAATTAATAAATAAATCTTTACTTTATTTGCATTAGACTCTTCCTTATCCCATAGCATGCATCCCCAGAATCATACTGGATTAGGGGAGAAGATTGTTGGTCCATGAAGTATAGAACAAGAGCCTTGACAAGCAAGATGGTAGCTAGGAACAAACAAGTGAAAATTCATTGTTAGGAGGCCACAGAAGGACTGAGTGAAGGAACTCAATATGAGTTTGAATATTGTTGGAAGGGAAAAAACTGGGTTGGGGCTAGAGAATTGCTTCAGTAGCAGAGCGCTTGACTAGTGTGATCAAGGCCATGGGGTTAATCGCTAGCCGCATATAACTAGGTAAGTAAGGAGACTAACAAATGGATGGATAAAGTCTAGACCACATACAGAAATGTAAAAAGGAGGGAACAAATCTAAAATGTTGATATTTTTAAATTTTCGTTTACACACACACACATATACATTATATTTTAGTGTGTGAATGTGTGTGAGTGCATGTACACACATGCAAGGGCTTGAGTGAAGGAACGCATTCGTGTCATGATGCGAATATGGAGGTCAGGGAAGAACTCGCAGAGCTCAGTTCTCTCCTTCCACCATGTGAGTTCCAGGAATTGAACTCTGATCATCAGGCTTGGTGGCCAAAAAATTTTACCTGCAAAGCTATCTTGCCAGTCATGTACGTACGCATAAAAGGTTTGCTATGCGTGGTGGTGCACACCTTTGATCTCAGCCCTTGAGAGACTAAGGCAGGCATGGCCGGTCTCCATGAGTTCAAGGTCAGTTTGGTCTAAGTCTTAAGTTTCAGGTCAGCCAGGTATACATAGTGAGATCTTGTCTTTAAAAAAGAGAAAGATCGGTGGTGGTAGTATATGCCTTTAATCCCAGTACTCAGGAGGCAAGATGATCTCTGAGTTCAAGGCCAGTCAGCCTGGTCTACAAAGTAAGTCCAGGAAAGCCCCCAAAAGATGTATGTCTACATATGTATGTATTTATGTATATACACACAATGGCAAAAAGTCGTATGTTTATGAAATGAAATTAATGTATATCATGAGTAGAGTTTTATTTTTGGTAGTTCCTTTTTTCTCTGCATTTTCTCTTCCATTTTCCATTTAAAATAATAATGAAGCAGTAATTTAGAAAGCAGTTGGGCCAGGTATGACGGCACTTGGAGAAATAAAGATGAAGAAGGATTGTGAATTTGAAGCCAGCCTGGACTGAACTTCACAATAAGACCCTATCTCAAGAGAGAGAGAGAGAGAGAGAGAGAGAGAGAGAGAGAGAGAGATGCAGAATGAGTGGTTCAAGAGCCTCAAGGTGTCTGGCGTGTAACTAAGGCGCATATTCTATTCTGTGGATACTGTGCTAGGAGGGATCCCATCAGGACACCTCTGCATTCCACGTGTTTGGGGTAGTGTGGTACTTTCTCAAGGGGGTGATAAGATAATTCCAGAGACCTCACAGGTTTGTGGAAGGTTTTTAGTACAAGCCATGGTACCTTTTGTGACAAGGATTTTATTGGGAAAACTTTGGGGGAAATATGACTTTTACACTATGTAAGAAGATTGAAAAAAGCATGCTGAACACTAAGTGGTAGATAGTGCCTGCGTCTAATCCCTCCAAATGCTTAGCCATCTTACATAATACTCACAGGAAAATTAAATGTGGAGTTTAATTTCTGTTTTTATTTTTAAATAGCCAATACAAATTGATTCCTTTTTAATTGAAAGTTACACGGCTTGGTTATTCAGCTTTGGTAACAGAAACAGAGTCAGTTCTCAATCACTTGATTTGAGTTTTGCAACCCAGCCAGCACTAAATTACTTCACCTTCTAATAAAAATAATTCCTAATGTTGAGAAAATACAGACTAGTAAAGGGAAGCTTTATTAAAGTCGTCAGTATTAGAACTAAATCCTTTTTCTCATTAAAGAAGATACTGTCAATTTAATTAATGCACATTAATCCCTGGTTGATATTAAATTCATCTAAAACTCTACATTCATATAGATTATTAACACCAAAGCACACAAATGGTTAAATTGATTCATATGTGGAACGAGCACAGTTTGAGAAATTCATATGATCACATTCTTAAGTATTCTATAGATGAACTAATCATTGAAGGTCATTTATTTAGTTTATTAAACACTTTTAATTTAGAGAAGACCAGAAAAGTAGTATTTCTAAGAAGAAAATTGGAAATTTTTTCTAAGGTATTAATTTAGAGTTTCTATTCCCTTTCAAATTAGCTGTGAATCATTAAACTATTAAAGCTGAGCCCCAAATTACAGTGGTTATAATACATGTGTTTGGGATAGCGTGGCACTTTCTCAAGGTGGTGATAAAATTTTTATTTCAAGAAATGGCTTTACTTTGTGATACATTTAATTTTGCTCTTTTTCTAGAAAATAAAGATTTGTATAAAGTAAATCATAGTTCATCACCAACATTTACATTTAAACATTTTATTTTTTAAACAATGTGTGTGTGTGTGTGTGTGTGTGTGTGCCCTCAGAGGCCAGAAGAGGGGGCATTGAGTCCCCTGGACCTGGAGTTACAAGTGGTTGTAAGCCACCCAATGTGGGTGTTAGAAACTGAACTTGGGTCCTCTGAAAGAGCAGCAAGTGTTCTTACTCCCTGTGCCATCTCTCCAGTCCCAATCCCCAACATTTTAAAAATCATTGTGAATTATAAAGCCATTTGGTTTACTGAGACATGGTCTCACATACCTTAGGCTGCTCCCAAACTCAACATGAAACTGAAGATAACCTTGAGCCTCCAGCACACACACAGACACCTGCCTCTGCCCTCTGAGTGCTAAGATTATAGGCATGTGCCACTGTGCCTACTTCATACAGCACTAAGGATTGACTCCACGGCCTCATTTATGCTAGGCATTTTTCTGCCAACTAAACTGCAACCCCAAACCTGTGATTTTATTTTAAAATACCTTTTTGTATGCTCTTATATTACCTGGAGTTCTAGAGCAGACCAACCTCACATTATTTAGTGTGCTCCCAGCAGAACATTTTTGTTGCCAGTTTTATCGGTCTCTTTCAGGCTACAGTCCTCTCGACAATGTATGACACCTACCATGTCACTGATGTCAAATGGTGCTCTTATTCCAAGAGTACACGGGCAGCCCTGTAAAGGCTTACCTTCAATTTAAGAACTCCTTCCCACGGATCCTAAACTTTGCAAAGGGACAACGTGGGGCCAGCAAAATCACTATCTTTTCAGTCTACACGAACCAAAGAAACTTACCCCTCTCACCAAATCACTACTGAAAGAAACAGACTTGAACATTATCCAACTTTTCAATTTCATGATAAGCTCTGGAGCTAATTAATAAAATAGACTATAGGACGCCAATTTTCTTTATTTACCTTTTTTGTCTTGATAAACATGAGTAAGCTTGAATGGACACCTCTATTTTCCTTCAGGTTTGAAAGCTTCCTTTCATGTGTGTGAAAAATGGCTAACCATGTCAGGGTTTATCAAACAGAACCTTGCGTTTGTGGCTGGTCCCTTTCCCCTTATCTGGCAAACACATTACCCTCTCCATCAAAATGGGGCAGAGCAAACACCACAGCCACCCGCATGCATAACCAGGGCTAACTTCAACAGCCTCAGCACTCGGTAAACTCAGCAAGAAAGCTGATTAAGCCCCAGATCTTTGGGCATTATCTTATTTTTGATAGCTCTGCTATGGAAAGGTAATAAAGAGAAAGCTGTCTACTAGGAAAGCCGGTTAGGGTGTCTGCTTACTTATGAGCTGTACTTAAAAGGAAGGGGAGAGAAAAGAAACGTCTAAACTAGGGTAACTATTTGCTAAATCTTAAAGGGAGCAAGGTTTAAAAAGGAATTTATTTACAAATTAGAGACGCGCGACGGTACTTCCTTCAACCTCACTCTCTGCATACAGGAAACGAGATCGTAGGGTTATCCTCAATTTTGGTCCTGCTGTTTGCTCAGTCATGAGAAAGTCCAAGATTTATTTCAGGCATTTGGAGCAACAGTGAAACATGTGAGAAGAACGATTACACATTTCAGTAATGCTTTCTTCATCCTCATCTTTAGACTAGTTAGAGAAAAGTTTAAAAAAATGTGTAACACTGAAGCTGAGTTTAAACACCAAAAATTCATTTTTAGGTCAAGTGAAGCCATAAGGACGGCATTTTATTTTATCTGATGCACAAAGTCCACCCCTGGTTTGGATCAGTTAACTGTCCACAAAGTGCAGAGTCTCGGGACTTCCTGTGTTTCAGGTATACATACAGAAGAGAAGAGGGTTGTATCTGACTGTAAAGGCATTGTAAAGAAAATTCGGGAATAGGGCATAAGATACTGACTGAAAGAGAAGAAGGGTGTGGCTCTAAGTGTGAGGGTGATGTTGACACTTCTGAGAACACCAGCTCCTGCCCCGGCTTGATCCAGGCGCTCCTGGAGGAGGAACAAAAAAAGAAAGAAAAAAAGAAAAAACCACTCAGCTCTGAAGTGCTGGGATCTGACTGCAACAACAGCAAGCCTTGTTCTGTGTCCACAAAAGGTGACTTGCAGAGGAGGGGTGGGCTCTATCTGCCACCTCACAGGTGCTCCACTTTCCCTTTAGCTCTCGTCTCAAGTTACTACTGGAGGTGACACTAGACCAGCTCACAAACAAAGAGACTCCAGAGTCCGACAAAGTTGCCACAGTTTCTAGTTGAGGTCGGTGTTGTTATAACCCCAAACTCAGCATGGGTTAGGAAACGATCAGAATCTAAATCTTTTTATTATTATTTCAACCTATATATTTTTCACATTGATGTCCTAGATTTTAGTCACCTGTCTAACATGTTCCCAGAACATATCACTTTCTCCTAGAATTCGTGGGACCCAATAACACACACATAAAGCACATATTGCAAAAGGATGCTTAACAAAGAAAGCTGACATGCCCCTACCATGTTAAATATTAACAGAGGGGGTGGAAATGCACTCTGAAGGGTAATACACCTAGCACACAGCCAGCATGAGAAAGAAGCATGCTGGTGTCCTTTAGGGAGTAAAGGGGCCAGAAACTGAGAACATGGCTATTGGACTCTGCCAGCCAGGCTCTTCTGATTTGGTGTGCGGACATTTTGGTGACATTCTCACCACTTTCTGAAGTTGAATGTCTGGTTAGACTTTACACACTAGGACTTTTTAGTGTACCTTGAGCATAAGGACACAAGGAAAACAAAGATTGCTTTGTTTCTGTGGGGCTGTTTCATTCTGCTGACACTCGACTACAATATAGTTTTTGGGTTTTTTTTTGGGGGGGGTTGTTTTTGTTTTTTTAGCAGTCTTATTAGAACAAATTCAACCTTAGTTTGAGTTTTGTGGTATGGTCATCAAATTATAGGTGACCAGGGAAAAATATCATTTTCAATAGTGGTATTAAAACAGCACATACCGGATTTTTTAAAATCTGTCTAGCGATAGTAGATAGTTACAATAGCAATTATAAATTTTCCTTCTTCACTTCTGCTTTATTCGTTGAATAAAGCTACCGGATGGCTAGTGACACCTGCCCGGCTCTGCTTCATGAGCCTCTCAGGAATTAGTTGACTTAACCCTTTCCATAAGCCCTGGTAACACGTATGATTATTATTTCTCTACATAAAAGAATCTGGAGACAGAGAAATGGAGTAACCTGCCCAGAGCTATACAATTAAGAAGTAGCCAAACTTCAAAGACGTTGATTTGTATGTGTGTCAGCATGTATTTAAACTAATCAAAATATTCCCTCAAAAATAGTTAGGACCTTGTTGGATTTGATTTCCCCAAAAACAACATATAAGATGATTGTATTCATTCTTGTGGATAATTAACATAGTGTTCTATTAAAGAAAACTGGTGAGGCTGGAGAGATGGCTTAATGGTTTAGAGCACTGACTGCTCTTCCAGAGGACCTGGATTCAATTCCCAGCATCCACATGACAGCTTAAAATTGTCTGTAACTCCAAGATCTGACACCCTCACACAGATATACATGCAGGCAAAACATTAATGCACATAAAATAAGAATAAATAATTTTAACAGAAAAAGAAAAAGAAAACTGGTGTGAAATGGTTTTTCAAAAAGTTCATTCCCAGGCCTGGGATATGGCTTGGTTGCTAAAGCACTTACAGAATATACATCTGTCCCTGAGTTCAATCCCAGCACCACTTAATACGTGTCTGTCACCTCACACATGCCACAAGGCAGAGGCAGGTAACAGAAGCTCAAGGTCACCCTCCAACTATATAGCAAGTTAGAGGTCAGCCAGGCTACATGAAACCTTGAAGAAAAAAAGAAAGAGAGAGAGAGAGAGAGAGAGAGAGAGAGAGAGAGAGAGAGAGAGAGAGAGAGAGAGAGAAGGAAAGAAGAGAGGGAGGGAGGAAGGGAGGGAGGGAGGGAGGAAATATTCGCTCTCAAAGGAAACCAGTGATTTCTAAATGTTTGGGGGAATGACCATCAATGGATTCACATGACATCTGAATGCTTCCTGAATATGTGTGACTAAAATGCATAGAATTTCTTCACTTCAAATAAATCATCCTTTACTTCATATCATTGGGTCTGCCTTAGTGCACCTGGCTGTGGGGAGGTATGGATAAACATTTCTTTTGCCAGCTTGCCTTTCTTTCTCTCTGGATATTGTGTCTGTACTTATATTTTATCATGGCTGCTTTCTCAGCAAAGAGATTCCTTTCCTGGAATTTTCAAATGTCCTGAGTTTTTTTTCTTTTACATTGAACATCATCTAAGGATAAATAGCAACATCTAGAGATAAAAAGAGTTGTTGAACATGATATATATTATTGGCAAAGAAAATATGCCATTGGTGTCTCCCAAACCTGCCCCAAGTATGAGATGATAGAAGGAAGTCTTCAGTGACAGCATTAAAATTAAGGGACATTTAATAAAATAAATATTGATTTAAAATGGGAGGAGTGTAGGAACTTTGGTTAATGTCTTTGTCCTTATTTAAAGGCACACATCAAGTCCAAAAAGAGCTTCTGTGAATATTGCTCAAGAATAAAGAAGAAATGAAGAAGGAAGGTTTAATAATTGTTATTGCTACTATCTTCTATCACTAGGCAGATTTTAAAAAATCTTTTTCTCCCAATAATAACCTAAGAAGTGAAGCAGAGGACTGCATTGGCGATGTTGACCTATGCGGGTTTAATCATGTTCTTGACATCTTTCCTTAGTGCCTACATATCTTCACCCTGGATATTCATTACATTTGACCATTTAGATAATGGCCATCCCATCTGACCTAGAAACCCAAAACAAACTCTGGAGAGGGGTGTTAGATGTACGACACTGCCAAGATGACCTTTCGGAATTTGAAAATCTCTAAAATCACAAATGCAAAACTCACAAGGCACAATAAGCATGATTTTGCTACTGGTGGCAGCATACATTTTAAACTTGGCTTTTTTTTTTGCATCCCTTAAAAAATATTATTAGCCAGAACAGCAGTAATACAAGAAATAAGTGTCCCATTTTTATCCCAGCAAAACAACTGTAAAAATGCACATGAGTTAAAGCACTGCTCTTGCTGTTGCAAACAAAAATGATTTTTTTTCCCAATAAACTTTCTTCCTCTTAGAAATCACTTGAGAGAAACTATTTATTGGTCTTATGCTAGGTATTACTAACTTCGGGTTTCATTTTTGCGATAATAAACACAGACAGCTGAGATGGTTTTCTTTTTTAAAATACACAAATATTTTGAATGTTTAGGTACACTGAGGAGTTTGTCTCCTAGAAAGGGGCAGGGGCGGGGGAAGTCCTTTCTCCTTCATGGAGTTAAATAATGGTAGTAATTCCAGCAAAAGACCTTATGAACCACATTCCAAAGCCACACAAGAGGCGCATCTGTGGGAAAAAATTCTTTTCTATCTATGTCTTCTATACCCCAAGCCTGTTAATGCAAGAGAAAGAAAAGGGGGGAAAGAATTCTAGGCTATGTAACCCTGTCCCCACTACTTCACCCCCAGTCCCAATTCAAGAAATGCTGGTTCAGCCACAGACTCAAAATGAATTCTCTGCTATCACTTTGGGAATATGGGGTAAATAACAGTTGAATGTCCTGTGGTTGTTAATTATACAAACTGAACCGTTTGGAGAGGTGTTTAAAATATTTTGGGGTTGCAGGTAGAGAAAGGTTTGTTGCCAGTAGTTGTTCATTGAAAACTCTTACAGGATTTTTTTTTTCTTTTAGCCTAGTCTGTGATGCAGAACCCGCTGTGCTAAATTATGAACCAAAGGCTTTGGGGTGGGAACAATCAATCAAAATACCTGGGGTAGTGTGTAATGTGCACGCTCTTGTCAGCATGAACAGGCTGCCCCTGAACACAGTCCCCCAGCAGGTTAAATAAATATGATACTATAGACAAACCGACAGGATCGCACGGGCATCAATCAGCTGTTGATAAAATACAATCTTCCTTTAATACATGCTGGGAAAGTTATTTAACGGTTACAAAACCTATATCCATTTCTTGCCTTTTTTTTAAGTCTTCTTCGAAAGTGTAACTCTTTTATAGGGGCAAGGCGAAAAATGGGGGAGGTGGGGGTTGCATTTAATGTGTCCCCAAGACACATTGAGGCTTAGCTCCATTAAGGAGGAGGGATGGACTGGCCAAAGGATCCTGACCTGCAAACCATACCTGAAACAGGGCGAGCGTCCTGCAACACAGGGTTAGCTTGTTGAATCCGTTCCTGCCTGGTGCATTTCAATCCCATTTTTATTTCTTTTCCTTTGAGCCCTGAATGTTTGGATACCTGGAGAACACATGAGGTAACAGCAGCAGCACTACTCTCGATTGAAAGGAAAACAGGGCAGGAAACAATTTAAAGCCGGAGAGGATAGCTGGAATAGAAGTGTCCCCAGCCGAGCCAGTGGTAAGAGGGTGGTGGCGACTGACTCTGTAGTCAGTGGCGGTAAAATGGGAGGACTCGCGAGCCAAGGGCTGCGTGCTGCGCTTGGGAGCTGACCTTCATGCCTTGAAAAGATCCTTACAATGAGAAAGCGCCCCTCATTCGCCCCTTGCAAAGAAGCAAAAATAAAAGGGGAAGATTCCAGTATGGTCCTGAGCTCCCTCAACCTTGCTCTCCAGTCAGGCATCTCCTGCCTCCTGCAAGGCCAGCCCTGTCCCTGCTTTGTTCTCTGGTGTCGCACGCCGCTCTGCACATCCCCACAATCCAGGTAGCTAACTGTGGAGCTCGGGACACCCGCGGCCTTCAGAAGCGGAAAGGCCCTTGTTCGATGCTGACAGCCCATCTCCTAACAAGTGAAGATTATGTCCCATCTAAAAACTAAGGTCTCTTAAGTGCTGTCGGAACAACATAAATACGGGGAGTAGGCAGACGTGTCGCCTGCCACTCAAATCTGGATCTTTCCCGTCCTGTAGAAAGCTCGCAGTACAAGGTGTTGATGGCCACGTTTGCCTGTGTGTAGTCTTCCCTGTCGGTGAACCCGGCTCCTAAAACGGCTGAATCTGTTCCTCTGCGCCTGTTAGAAGTGCCGCGACTCCCTCAGTCTATCTGCACCCTCCCTAGTGGTTTCTGGAATATTCCAGACTGGAAAAAGCCTGAGCTGCGGGCTCCAAGGCCTAAACTCTGTGAGTTCACACAGCGCTGCAAATGGACTGTCCTGGGACTTAGGCTGGGAGCGGAGGGAATGGGAACTTTAGGTCAGTTTACGGTCCTAGAACTGCTCCCCGACTCTGGAGGTGATGGCAGCTGTCTCCAAAAAGAGCCTAAGGCGGGATTCTGAGACCAGTCCTGAAGCCTAGGACTGGGACTGAGTTGGGGCTTGGGGGAGGGCTCTATGGGTCTAGATGAGAGTGGGAGCCAGGCTTTCCCAGTACCTTTTCCAACCCCAGAAAACCACTTGAGATTCGTTAACACGCCTGTTTGGAGTCCTCCCCTCCCTCAGGTCCAAGGAGCGTTGACTTGAGGAGGCACTGAAACCGCTGCAATCTTTTTGGAAACCTGGTGCTCTCAAGAGCTCTGTGCCCGAAACTGACACCCGCAAGCACTCCCCGGGGGCCTGTTGGGCAGATGGAGTGGCAAGGCCAGGCGGGGCTCTTGGCGAGACACCGGGACATTTGTCATGGGTGACCCTGCGCCTTGGCTTCTGAGCCCACTCCGGCGTGGGGAGACCAGCACTAATGTAATAAAGCGAGAGCGACAAGAGGAAAGGCCTCTCTCGCCCCGGGGCCGCCACATGCTCACTCCGTTTTACTGTCAGGGCTGGTCGAGGCTGTGCCTTCATTTCATATTCCATTAATATTTACAGCAGCTATTGAATTTCCCATTACAAAGTTCACCATACACAGTCTAATATGAAATTTTAATAGTATTGTGCACATTATGAAAAGTCCCGCCATTAAAAAGGGAGGGGGACGGTCGCAGGGAGAAGTTATCCTGAGAAGTTACTTGCCACTGAACGCTGGAAACGCTCCCAAGGCGGGGGATGGGGGATGGGGTGGGGGAGTCATACTCATTTGCACCTATTATCATAAAGATGTGAAGCAGCGGGCTTGTTATCAATATTGAAATCAAAAGAGAGTGAGGAAGTGGAATGTAAAAATGCCGGCTGACTAAATTGAGTTTTCCAAGTTGTGTGTGCCGGGCTTTGCCCTCACTTAGAGAAAACGATTTTGTTCTCATGCTTTGTTTGAGGTGTGTGAGGGACAAGGCAGAAGATGGCCAGGTTGGCTCGGGTTTCAGCAGTTTTTGGTAGTCCCAGGGGCTGTGCAAGGGCAGGGCAGGTGTGTGGCTGTTGAGAAAGCCCTGCCTTCCTGAGATTCTGCCCCCTCCCATCCTCCCTGTGGTTCCAAGGGAACAATCTTGGCTAAACGTCGTGGAAATGACCTATTTCTCAGTGTGGTGTTCAACTTTTCCAGACTGATAACTTAGGAGCTGCACTGGGCTGGTGACTAGCGCCCTTTACTACACCCCAAGGGAAGGGCAACTTGGGGTGAAAAGGAGTGGAGACACAAGGGAAATGAGGCTGCCCAAGAAAGTGAGGCAGAAAATGGGGCATCTAAAGCCTGCAGCTCTGGTTAGGACTCCCTCTTCTGCCTCCCTCTTCCTGCCTCCCGAGGGCTGCTTCCCTGGAGGTCAGGTCTGCTCCAGCATCCAGCTCACCTTCTGGCACCCAGGAGCAGGTGGCAAAGCACACCCCTCTGCTGGAGGGCTCCTAGCAAAGGCAAAGGGGTCAGTTCTCAAAGGGACCTTCCCTGTTTTGTCAAGATGAGCAAGACCTTTGTACAGCTGCTAGCCAGTGTCACCTGCTCACTGAGATGTGTCCCCTCAGCCTTTCCGAGTGAACTCTCCAACTGTTCAACTTTCTAAAACTCCCCAAGTTTCTTGTAAAAGATCATCTGATCCTGCAGAGTGGGCAGATCAAGTGGAAGGGAAGTCCCCCCCCTTTGGTTGGGGGCTGGGGATAAACTGTCTTCACTGAGCTTTCTCTCTCTATCCACCCACCCTCGCACCAATCCCTCCTCACTCCTCCGGGTGTGAACTAATGGCAGTACTTTGAGCAGTACTGCACCGTCTTAATAGGCTTCTATTTCTGCAAGAAAAGGGCAATTCCTGAAACTTCAGATTACTTTATAGCTAAAGGAAGATGATGGTGACAGAAGGTAAAGATGGTGACAATTCTTCAGGACAGGACAGTCTGCTGGAGACACCACCACGCCCATTTAAAAAGTATAACTGTTATTACTATCCCCCATATTCTTGTGAGCTGTGTGTGTATGTGAGTGTTAAAGCCCCTAAATGTGTCACACTTTGTCACATCCTCTGTGTGTGTGTTTTTAGAGAACATTTGAATGAAAGGCTGGATGCCAGGTATTGGTGACACAGGGGGTGGAATTTTCAGCCGTTCCACAAAGAGTTGGCCGCCTCTATTTGCATAAGGTCAGAGTAGGGCTTGTGGTAGAACTTCACCAGCATCTCTGTCTCTTAGCAACACTCTTGCACTCTTGGTCCCTGCATTAAATTGACTGGTCCCTTCCTTTTCTTCCTTTCATTGGGAGGCTTACAATAAAATGTCACCCTTCCAACCTGTGCCTGTCACCCAGTAGGTCATCTGTATCTCCCCCACACACACATTTTCCCTCCCTCCCCTTCCCCTCTCCAACCCTTTCTCCAAAGCTCCAATTAGAGACTGAGAGGATTCACTGGGTGAAATCCCAAAACTGTTTCATTTTATGGTGTTAATTAATATTAATACCACTTCTCCCTTTGTTATTAATTTTAAAAATCCCTCGTAAACAGGCAAGATAAGGAGTAAATTACCATCACCTGCCAAACAATGGGTTTGGAGAGGGGCAATAAGGCAGATGGAGATGAAGGGTACAGGTTTGGGTTTAGTTTCTATACCATTCAAATGGTGAGGGGTTTAGCACAGCCTAGAAATCCTGGAAGTGCTTGGACTGTGCCAGGCAGCCCTCTTGGCTCTAGCATGGGGACCAGTGACAGGATCCAGATGCTGATAGGTAGTGTTAATGGAGGGTCACGTCTGGACAATAGTATCCATCACTTGCCTCCTGGCTCTTCTGTCAGATGGAGTCATTTCTGACTACTCCATCACTCAGATTTAGGATAGATTCAATTATTACCTTCGCCTTGGCAACAGGATACACAAATTGGTACCCAAAGGACCAAACAGTAATGGTGATAGTTTTTATTAGTAGTTCTTATTATTAGCTTACTGGCCATCCCTTTCTTGTTAATTTTGAAAGAGCATCCTAGATATCTGATGAATCCTTTCCTCTTTTCTTCCATCAACAGTTGCCCAGAAACACAACCCCACAGGATAATGGTTGCTCAATTAGTATACAACACACACACACACACACACACACACACACACTACTTTTGAAAGCCTGGATGATTTCTACTGATTTGTATTATTTTATCAGTTATGCAAATGAGATACTTTCTGAATTCTCTACCGTTTTGCAGCAGGAAATGTCTGTCTATGGACCATGTTTACAGTGCACAAACAATGGTTTCCACCATTTGAGAAGTGCTTATGCTGAGTGAAAGCAGAAGTTGTATCTGAGATGGGGAAATGGAGGAAGAGCCCTTGATACGTTTTTTGTTCATAAAGCTAAGAATTTTTAAAGTAAGTGGAGTTTTAAAATCGTAAAAAAAAACTGTCTGAAGATGAGGAAGTCACAGTAAAGAGGCTAAACTTTCATTGAATTCATCTCTTTTCCCTTGGACACAGAAACACACACACACACAACACACACATACACACACTTCTTAAAGGAACAGTTAGTTTTCTGAAACATAGTACTCATCCATTTAAGTGTCGGGAATGGTTAGATATACACCCAGATTTCCCTGGTATTTTTACAACCTCTTACCTCTGCTTTCTCCTCTCCTCTTTATGGCTTAGATACCCTGTAATTCTTGTAACACATTCCCCGATAAATGCACAGGTAATGGGGTCTGAGCAATGCACCCAGGGTTAAAAGTCAACCAGCTCCTCTTTAATAATTCACAAGTCATGTTTCTTCCATGATGTCAAGTTGGCTAAGGAAGATAGACAAGGTGAGGGCAACCACTTGAGTTTGTTATTCTGAGTCTCAGAAGAGAAAAGAACTGCAAAAACCAGCGCCCCCACAACTCCTTTACCGAAAGGAGTGGAAACACCTACACTTTTCTTCCCTTGCTGAGCATTTTTCAGGACCTCAGCAAGATGTTTGAAATGTTTGCCAACTTTGGGCCCAAGTGGGGAGGATCCTGGGAGTTTTCCCATACTCATCGATTTGATTCAAGTTTACAAAGTCACCCACTTCCTGCTTCCATCATACAATTCCCCATGGCTTCTTCTGCTCATCTTCTTCCCTCCACAGCAAGAACCATTTCATTTACAATGAGGGCTCCTACTTTGACTTTCTGTAGGTGACCTTTCTTCATGGAGTGACTATTTTTCCTCCCAGAGGCATAAGTGTCTAGAAGCTTCCACAGTCTCTGACTTACCACCCCCACCCACTCCTTTTCTTTCTAGAAGGATCTGGGGGAAATCTCAGACTTGTGCCTCTTTCTTTCAACAATTTGTCCTTTGCTGGAAGAGAGAAGGACACGACGCATAGACAGAGACGGGAAAATAAGGAGTCGAGGAGCTTTAAAGTGCACTGGAGTTTTATTCTGGAGCATGAATTGAAACAAGATTCCATATGGAAAGAAGGAAGGAAAAATACGAAGACCAAGATGCACCTTTGCCTTTCCCAGATGCACACTGGGTCAGGGAGTGCAATCCCAGCCTGGCTCACATTGCTCTTTGGCCCCTGCTATCCTCTCTGATATTTAAGGAGTCACATTTACAAGGACCATGCCAATGGAGTAATTTCATTTACAATGTCCCCCTCACGACCATTTCAAAACCAAAATATTGAAGGAATTTTTTGACAGAGTTTGTAAAATTATTTCATATGCTACTTATTTAATGAGAAGAACCACAGCCTTTTAAAGATTTATGCGGCAGTAGTAAGCACACGGTTTTTTGAAGAACAAACATTCTGCATTTGTTCAGTTCTGAAAGATTTCCAACAAAATAGCAGAAGAGAAGAGAAGCAGAGTTTTCTCTTCATGGTCCAGTTATTGCTAGTCATATATCACGACAGAAAAAGAGGCAGCACCCATTATGTTCATTCACCTTACAACTTCCTTGTTAGCAAAAATCATGTTTTGTGGTATGTTTACCCCACCTTCTTAGTTTTGTGGCTATTTAATTTTAATATCCATTTCTGTGATGGTTTTACAGCACACAGTGGGTACCCAGGGCATTGTTTCAGACTCAGTCCTAGCCACATGGGCTTTCTTCAACCGTTGTCAGACCTTAGAGGTGGGGATCTGTTCTGTGCTGATGCAAGTGAGTGGGCTGTGTAGCAGAGCTCCAGAGAGAGGACGGATAACTAATATTCATCAAAGTCAGAAACACTTTGGCAGAAACAGAGGAAAACGCATCAAGTTCTGAAAAGAAAAAAATAGAAAATTGGGGTGAGGTTGCGAAAGAAAGTTGAGAAAACAAAGTTAGAAGGCACTGTTTTGTTTGCATGGGCAGGGAATCTGGCAAAATGCATCCAAGATCTGATCTTTTTGAAACCACAAACTTTTAAAACCTTAGATTCTTAAAATTTCTCCAGTTAAAGAAGAACCCACAAGCTTCAGCTAAGTTTACTTTTATTTGTTTGTTTTTTACCAAGCAGGACATAGGAAGCGAGGAAGCATTTGTGTCAAAAGCTATGAATTTACGATGTATCTGCTCTGTCTGTCTCTATTATGGAATTATGTAATATTGTTCCTGCTTCTACTTCTATAGCTATTTTTTTTTAAAAAAAAAAAAAAAAGCGGGAGAGGGAGCTGCAGTTTCTTTGTAACCCTTTGCACAGTGCCCCGAGTGGGACTCTTTGTAATCTTTCTTATTTGGGGCTTCAGCTGAGCTGGACCCTTCAAGCAAATGAGCTTGGATTGGGGGGGGAGGCACTTTGACAACTACCTACTCTGCCTTTCTTGGCAAGGATTCTGAGCAAAGGGTTGGGATAAACGTATTTCTTCTTTTGTATTACAAAGTTCCTCGGAAGTCCCCTCTCCAGCACTCTCCAACTGAGCTGGCGTCCTCAAGTCAACCTGAATCCTACAAGGTTGGCGGCGTCTAGCTGGGGTGCTTATTTTCTAGCGGGGGTCCCCACTACTGCACTTTAGGACAGAGCAGTTCTACCGGTCTGCACAGTTTCTACGCAGCACTGTTTTTTCACTGGGAGATATGTTATTAAAAGCGCATACAGAACTGCTGGGGGCGGGTAGGGAGGAGGACATGCTCTCCCGCTCTCAGACATCAGTTCCTAGAAAGACCCTGGGCAGCTCAGACTGAGGCCACTTTACTAAGCAGCAAGCGGGATTGGGGAGGAAATATGTCTCTTCCCTTCGCTGGTATCACTTTTCCCCTCCCGTGCTAACTTCGTGAGAAGAGGGGAACTCAGAGGAAGAGGGGGTGGGGGAGAACTCTAATAAAGTCTAGTAGAAGTTTGCAAAAGGCAAACAGCTTCTCGCAGAGGACAAGGAAGAAACCAACTCGGGAGAGGGAAGCGTCCATTTCCCGCCTGCCAATGAAAAACACACAAAGTTGCAAATTTGAGGAGGGGGTTAGGGCCACCCTTTTCTGGGGCAACCAGCTGCAGCGGCCGGCTACTGAGAGAGTGCTGGGGCAGCCCACCGGCTCTGGGAGTTGGCTGCACCGAAGGCCAAGGGTGCATCCCGTGCCTCCTCAGCGGGCAGTGTTGCCGCGCGGCCCCCACCCCTCCCAGCCCGCAGCCACGACCTCCAGTCCTGCTCACACCTATCATTCGGAGCCATCTTCGCTCAGTCTTCCAAACATTCCGAGGGTTTTTGATTCCACTCGCCGCTCCTTCTTATTGAGTTCTCCGCGGTCTCCCTGCAACTTGTCATAGCCTGTAATAAAATGCCCTTTCTGTCGGGAGTTAAAGTACAGAGGGCAGCGGTTCTATTTGCAACTGACAGCCGAGAAAAGGAGCTGCTGCAGCCTCGCTTTTGTCTGTCTGGGGCTTTAACTCCTGCAGGGCCGGCTACAGAGAACTAGCTGCTCCACAGGCAGCACTCGAGAGGTCCTCAGGTAGGGGACTAGCATCCCTAGACAGCCCCGGAGCAGAGATCTCGTGCCTGGCCTATGCCCCGCCCTAAATAAGGAGCCCGGTTGTGAGAAAGTTCTGGACCTACAAAACTGCATACTACACTGTGTTGAGAAGCAGTTCTCAGATAAAGGACCCTTATTTTACTCTTTGGGCGGAGTGGGCTTGAGGAAGAAAAACAGTGTGGGGGCAAGGACAGAAAGAGAGAAAAATGTTAAGTGAGTCCTAGTCAGTATCCAGGGAGCTTTCACCTGGGTTAGTTATCAAACCGCTTCATCTGTTTCTTCAGTTAGTCAAACTGTCGAAAAATTATTTCCGTATCCCTGGGAACATAAAAGGAAGATTTATGCATGAGTTTTCAGGCCCACCGGGTACCTGAAAAGACAATGTGGACAAGTGCCCTAAATTTCATCTGCTTGGGAAGTGCCCAGCCTGGGAGCCTGCATCTCCCAGTTGGCAGTGTGCTCCACAAGGTGCTTGGTGTGGTCCCAAGCTGTCTTCTGTATCACAGACCCCCACCACCACTACCACCACTAACCTGATGCATTTAGGAAACCAAGCCACTTCTTACCTGGCCCACCCCTTCCGAAGTCACTCTAGGATACTCTAAGTGAGGGTGTTGGTGGGTGCCAGATTCCCCCAGACATTGCGCGTGCATCTGTCTTCAACACCTGGTGGGGGAGTAGAATTAGGAGCTCTGGTCAGTGAGGGTTGCTCAGACTGGGAGAGGGGAGGCAAAGGAGAGTTTCTAAAACTACTTCACTATTTTACCTTTGGGATAAAGGACGTGCTGGTCAACGGGGAGAGGATGTCGCAGGTGTTGCGTTTCTTCCCCACTTCTAGGTCCCCACTCCAATCCTAGAACTCCTTTTCCGAGTCCCAAAGGGAGGGAGAGTGTGGGACTATCTCCATCCAGGAAAGCAGCCCGTCCTCCCTCTGACTTGCTGGCTGGTCCTCATACCTTCTCATGTACAGTGTCCAAAAGTACAACCTTTACATCCATATATGTGCATAAGTACATCTCTTTTGGCTGTCCCCAAGGATATAAACATGCACCTCTGCCCACCCCCACCCCCCGTGCCTCTCTAACTTCATACCCACCACACACTACCTTCTAAGTCTGTGAAGATACTAAGAACTTGGAATCAATACTGTCAAATCCCAGGAAAGCTGAGAAACTGACCAGCTGACCTCTACAGATGAATTCCTTCTAGAGCAACCCCTGTGTTCTAAACTGATAACACCAAGAAACCAAAAGGATTCTGTTGAGAGTAGGAGTTATACAATATTCCTCAACAGAGAGTCCATTGTGCTCAGCTTGAGAAAGAGAGAGAGAGAGAGAGAGAGAGAGAGAGGAGAGAGAGGTTTGAGCATTCCACATCAGAAGTCGCCAGTTAGATGCAATGCAGGGCTGCAGTAGGGAAAGTGTGCTATCCAGGAAAACTTAAGCAGGAGAAGCTTTTCAATCCCCTAAAGGAGGGGGAAACAGCAGCATGGGGAGACACTTTACAGCACGCTGCTGCCTTGTTAGCTAGAGTCCTCAGTTCTGGGTTTCTCTCTCAGGTATGATCTCTGGGTCTCTAGCAAGGCTCTTGATGCAGACCCAAAGTGGTAGTTTGACATTCTTCTGCCAGCACCACCAGCTTTGTGTAGGTGACCGAAACTGTCCGCTCCTATCCTTAGGAAAGGTTAGAATTCTCTTCCCGCCCCAGGAGGCCAACTTTTACAGAAACCATTGTTCACTTAAAGCACTGGTTGGGATACTCAGGTCATATCTGAAGATTTGGACAATAATACCCTTATTCTCCCAGTTAGCTGGTGGCTTCTATTCAAAATGAAGCTATCTAGGGATACGTAAAAGCCAGGAGATTTCCTGATGCACAAAAGAAAATGATGCTTTCTGCCTTCTGCCTATTTCCACTCCAAAGTGAATAATGCCCCAGTTACCACCAGGCCTGACTTGATTTATCTTGGTTAATAGGATTAACGTGTCAGCCTTTCTCAAGAACTTCCAAGTGCATACCCGGAGTGTCACTGACTGGCCGGTGTCTTCTCTCCTCTCTGATGGGCATAATGACACACCTACAAGCGGAGGGCCTTT
Source organism: Dicrostonyx torquatus (assembly GCA_028555095.1). NCBI lineage: Eukaryota > Metazoa > Chordata > Mammalia > Rodentia > Cricetidae > Dicrostonyx > Dicrostonyx torquatus. The sequence continues at coordinate 3,513,006 of JAQHUG010000073.1, forward strand.
GTCCACTGGGAGCAAGCAGATTATCTGTCTCCAGTGAAATAAGGCGTGGGGTGGCCTCCTTTGCCAAGACTCAGAGCCAGAAGCCACTCACTATAAAATAATTGTGTCACTACCTCACCAGCGCACTGCCCCTGCTTCATTTGTCTTTTGACTGTAATTGAATGGTTGAAGAGCAGAAACGTAGACAAATTCCAGCTGTATTGAGATCTGTTTCTTCCTCCACTACCTCGGCCCATCATTAGATACTTTCCCTCTCTGTGCAGGAGGTCAGAGTGTATAAATATAAATTGCATTTTGCATTACTTCTAGATGAGTGAAGCTGTCAAAGCAATAATATGAGCTTTCAGTCCCACATTCTACCACTTCTTTCCTATTTTTTGGCCAGGAGGTCATGTGCAAATTGAACGTGACAACCCAGAAGACATGTCCAACAGACTCGTATTGTTACCCGGCTCAGCTGCCTGGCTCATAACAACATTAAACCCACATTAGTCCCCAGCCTCTGCCAGGCAGGAGCTCCCAAAGGCAGGGACCAGGCTGCTCTGAAAGTTCACTTCAAGTGCTGACATGTCATCTGTGAGTCATTGGCAGCAGTGACTAAAATATTTGGCACGTAAGATTCATGAGGATGTCCCATTACAAAGACCAGGACAGTGCTCTGTAAGGCAGAGAGCAGATCCCAAGGTGAAGTGCTAAAGGGGTCTCCAGCACTCAAATGTTAGAACACATACACATATGTGCACATACAGTAGAGATACCCTTGATCCTGTCTGAAAACACATACTTTCCAGAATCCAACTGATATGTGGTTGGACATAATTTTTGTTGCTATCTCCACAAGAAGAACATCATTTTGAAAGCCACCTGAAAATACCCATCGATTTTAACATCTCATTAGCAACTCTGGTGACTTTTGGTAAAGAAATTCAATTTCGTAACAAAGATGAAGTCTCAGCCGCTTACAACGCATGCCTAAAACGGTGGCGGTCCCCAAACTGCACTGTACTGAAGGGATCTGAAACTATCAATTTCAAGGACATTGAAAGACTTGGAGGATCTGATCAGCAATTATCTGTCTGCGTGACCCATTCATGTCTTGCCCATATTGCAGTTAAGGGAGAACTGTTGTTCACAGACAGGGTGTTTGATGGTTTCTAGGAAATAAGTGGCTGTTTTCATTCGTGTTCCAAATGGACAGGTGTCGACATCAGAATTGGCAACCTGGTTGGCAGACTCAGAGAGCGGCCAAGGGACAAATTATTTATGCAGAATAAACTTCCATCCCTCCCATGATGACAGTGCCTATGTGAGCACTGGCGGTAGGTGGGGAGGAGATGTGGAGATGCTGGGGCAGAGAGAGTGATTCAGGCCCACTGCAGCCCTCTGAGTCCAAGAGGCGCCATATGCAATGGCACTTCTGGAGCTCACTGGGCTCTCAATGCAAGGATGAAAGTCACTTCACCTTCCATAGGAACCACATATCAATCTCAACAATTAATCAAGCCTCACATTTGTGCAGACTCTGTTAAATGAGCCCCATTTCCACACATCTTTCCCAAAAAAAGTCCTTGTTTTTAATCCCCTTGAGTGAACTGGATGTGTTGAAATATTGAGTGTGAGAACTGAGGCCCACACCTGGGAATACGGAATTCAAATAAGAAATTCTCCTTTGATATCGTTGGATATCGTCATATGTTATCAAATACTACCTAAGGGTGACTTCTGGATTTGTGGAAGCTTCCATGTCTCCTATCATTTGTACTCAAAACTCTTAAGATCCAGATGTTTGTGATGAATTTTGCTTCTGGGGTTACCACACTACACAGTATGATGGTTGTGCATAAGGAAAACAATATTATGGTAACTCAGGATTCAAAGTCTTGTCATCATTCATTTTTATATTTGTTTTATTTTGCTATGCTGTTTACAAGAGAATCTCATGTAGCCCTGGCTAGTTTCAAATTCACTTTACAGCTGAATCTGAGTACTAAGATTCAAGGTATGCACCACCACTCCCAGTTATAAATAAACATTATTTATTTGTTTTATTGTATAGGAATAATGTGTATGTATGCACTGCATGTGTACAGGAGCCCATAGAGGCCATAAGAGGACATTAGATCCCCTGGAACTGGAATATATAAGTTGTGAGCTGCCATATGGGTAGTGGGAACCAAACTCAGGTCCTCTGCAAGAGCTAAGTGCTGAGAAATTTCTCCAGTCCCCTGATATACTCTTATTATCACACTTCTCCTGTCACATAAATTAAGGCTGTTTTAAGTTGAAAGGTGTTGAATACTAGAAACACCTTCGATTGACTAAAGAACTGAAGTAGCCATGTGTTGACACTGAAAATATAGACGCATAAATGTGGACACTTCTTTCTGGATGCCTACAATCTTCTCATTACATTTACTTGTGTATGTGTGTGCGCACACGTGTTCACAGTCACAGTAAACATGTGCAGGGCAGAGAGCAGCTTGTGGAAGTTGGTTCTCTCCTTATACCGTGTGGGTTTCCATGGATCAAACAGTTTTTCAAACTGGGTCACCAGTCTCTTAATCCACTGAACCATCGTGCCAGCACCTAACTATAGTTATTAAGAATGTCTAGCTTTTAATTACACCTTCAATCCCAGCACTTGGGAGGAATAGGCAGGTGGATCTCTGTGAGTTCAAAGTCAGCCTGGTTTAAATATTGAGCTCCAGGCCAGCCAGAGTTACACAGTTAGACCTTGTATCAAAAAGCAAAGGTATAGATGTTTGAAATTTAAAGCCATTAATTTTCCACTCTCAAGTAGACTATAGGTCCTCTCCTATATTAACAGCCACTAATTTCCCACTCTCAAGTAGACTAGGTCCTCTCCTATATTAACAGGCTTTGATAAAGCTAACCTGTATTCTTCATAAGAACTTCTCACTAGCCTTGAGTAGAAAATTTAACTCTCTAGCCCAAGAGTGTTGGTAGTTTTTAATTTATAAATTGTTAAAAGATTCTTGAAGTCATGTTTTCCAAAATCAGAGCAATTTCTCAGAGGCAAGTATAGTTATTGCTGCTACTCATGACAGTCTCAACAAAACAATGAAGCTAGGACCTCCTTAAATGTCATTATCTTCCCTGTGAAATGGAATTCCTGATTCCCAAAGTCAGATAAAGTGTATAAAGTATCCAGCATGGTGAGGACACTGGGACTTGCTGGCCTAGCCCCAGACACAGTGAGAGACCTATGTCAAAAGAGTAAGGAAGAGAGTAATAGAGAGAATACCCAAGGCCTTCCTTTAGCCTCCACGGGCACATACCACACCCATGCACTGGACACACATATCCACACATGCTATGCTGACGCAAAGATATGTCTTAAAATCTGAAGAAGAATGCAGAACATTTAAATATATTATTTACTCTCTGATATTGATGACTCATTTACAGAAATGGGACCAAAACTTTCTAGGTGCACTTTTAAAGATAAATGGTGGCATCATCTACAGACTCGGATGCTGAAGGGATGCTGAAGCCAGCAGGCTCCAGCTCCTAAGGATGTTTACATCATCCGGAAAGATCTCAGCACTGGCCAGGCGGTGGTGGCGCACGCCTTTAATCCCAGCACTCGAGAGGCAGAGGCAGGCGAATCTCTGTGAGTTCGAGGCCAACCTGGTCTACAAGAGCTAGTTCCAGGACAGGCTCCAAAGCTTTAGAGAAACCCTGTCTTGAAAAACCAAGAAAAAAAAAATCTCAGCACTACTGGTTCTTTGAGAACTTCACGTGGAACATTCAATTATCCAGTGGGGAAAGAAGTGTCTGGGAAGTCCCGTGTACCCTACCCAAAATTTCACATTGATAATAATACTCCATATCTTAGTAAACTTCTTATGACAAAGTTCACAGTTGTATTCTGCTATGGGCCTTTCGAATGCTCTTGTGCTGAAGGCTTGGTGGCAGCTTATTGAGAAGTTGAGAGGTGCTGGGGCCCAGGAGGAACTCAGATGATACTGACTCTGCAGTTCTGTATTTAAAACCAAATATCCATTAATTGATTAGGTGAAAACCAAATTGTTCCAATAATTACCAATTGGATCAAATGAATGTGTATGTGCATGTATATGTATGTGTGATTATCGCCCAGTAATATTTAAAACATTTGCTATATTAGTTCAACAAGAAAGCCAAATGGACCTGACTCTGCTCCATTCTCTCTAAGCGTGTCACATTCTGTGAGAGAAAGCTGGAGTCAGGGAACATGAAAATCTGCACAAAGAGAAGCAACTCCTCTTTCCACACCCAACCCAAACAACCAAGTGTCTGGCATTTGCCTGTCAGCTGCTTTGCTGACCATAGGGAGCAGCCTGCATGACAGGAACACAGATGGACACCCTGAATGATTAATGTGTCTACCAGACCTGGTAGAGGGGAATGCAGAAAATGGTGGCAGATATGAACTAGTTTCTTTGTGCAGTGCTCCTTCCAAGGTTGACATGGAGAAAATCAGGAAAAAAATCCAGCTCTGTCTTTTGCCGGAAAGTCTGATTGCAACCTACCTTTCTTTCTCAAGACCCAGCTTTCCACCGGAAGCTGTGCGAGCTTCCTGCCTGACACTTCATGGTTGTTCTCGCCCTCTCTCCCTCCTCTTTTCCTTTCTTCCTTTGTTCCTTCCCCTCTCCCTTGCTTTGTGAGATGATGTGTCCTTCATTTCTGCTCCTTTTCTCAAGCACTGTCTCAACTCAGTGACCTCTGGGTGCAAACTAGACAAGCAGAGCTTGCACTTCAGAGAGGAACAAAGAGAGATAGATACGTGTTGCTCTGAAGAATAGGGGGAGACAACATGGTGGGGAGCCTGATGTATTTGAACACACCCTCCACTTCCTAACCAACTGGGCCACTCCTACGCAAGGTGTTCCTAATGTAACAGGAACACAGAAGACCAAGAGTTCACCATTAAAAATGGGTCCCACATGAGACTATAACCTCAAGGTCATCCCTCAAGTTGGGGGTTCTTCCTTTTGTAGTGGTTTCCTTTGTTTTGTTTGGGTTCTGGATATTGAACTCAGGACCTTACACATGCTAAGCGTGTATTCTACCACTGAACCACACCCCCAGCCACATGGCTTCAATATTTATAGTGTACTATGAATATGTAATAAAGACACTTACTTTTCAAAATTAATTTGTTTTGAATAACAATAGGAAAATGGGAAAGGTAGAAAGGAGAGGAAAATATTCTGCTGGTCCTACCTCTTCACCCCTCCCCACCCCATACTTATCAAAGCTTCATTTCAAAAAATTGACTAAAACCGAATGTGTGTACTTAGCATGTTTGAAATCTTAGGCCCTTAGGTTTCACCACATTGTGTGTGTGTGTGTGTGTGTGTGTGTGTAGAGTTTTAGGTAGATAGAAAGTTTGAATGTGACATATAGAGAGGTTACATACATCCCCTGCCAACTTCTCTTATTATGTATGTTTTGCTTTGGTATAACACATTTTTTATAATGGCAGCATCATATATGTGTGAGTTGCAAAATTTAAATATTATTTCAAAGTTGTTATAGCAAAATATACATTATAATTCAGTGTAATTATAAATCATTTTTATGGAAGTTCATTTGTAAACAATATTTCTGTATGCACAACTGATATAGGAAGTCCTACTGTATATGTGTTGCTTTTATTGGTTAATGAATAAAGAAACTGTCTTGGGCCTGTAAAAGACAGAACAGAGCTAGACAGGAAAAACTAAACTGAATGCTGGGAGAAAGACGGCAGAGTCAGGGGGATGCCACGGAGCCACCAGAGGAGAAAGATGCAAGCCACCAGTCAGAACCTTGCCAATAGGCCACAAGCCTAGTGGTAAAACATAAAAGAATAGAAATGAGTTAATTTAATATGTAAGAGCTTGCTAGGAATATGCTATAGTGATTGGCCAAGCAGTGATTTAATTAATATAGTTTCTGAGTAATTATTTCAGGGCTGAGCAGCCGGGAATGAACAAAAGGGCTCCAACAACACACGACAATTTACAGTTATTTGAATTCCAAGTCCTAAAATGTTAGAAAGTACATTTCAAATATTTTCTGTGTGGTATTATATATTGTTGCTGAGAAAAACATTTTGAAAAAGGTTTTTTGTAGCCCTGATTGTACTGGAACTCACTTTGTGGATCAGACTGGCTTCAAACTCACAGAGATCTACCTGCCTCTACCTCCCAAGTGCTGGGATTAAAGTGTACACCACTGCCTCCAGTGAGAAATTTCTTTACTTATATTTGGGTTCACTGTTGGTTTGGTGTGATCTATCGGTTTTCACAAGGCTGCAATGACATGTGTGTGCCCTTACTACTACATGCAGAGTTGTTCAATCCTTCTCAATAGCCTGTGTTGTCTGCATGTTTAGCTGTTGTCCCCTCCCCCAACCCAGGGAAATGGTGGTTTTCCTGCCCCTGGAGTCATTGTCTTTGTGTGCCTTATTGTTGCAGCCTTCTCTGATCCGCTTCTTTCACTTGACATCATGCCTTTAAATTTACGTTCTGTCTCCTCACGGCTTGATGACTCTTTTCTTTTGATTGGCGTACATCCCTTTCTCTGATTGACATAGCTTGTTCATGCACCTGCTTAAACACCTTTCAGCTGCATCCGTCTTTTGACAATTAAGAAGAACATTATGGTATAGTTCTCGTCACTGTGGCAAAGTATGTGACAGAAACTACTCGGAGGCAAGATGTATTCTGGGTCAGGGTTTCGGAGCATTCAGTCCATTGTGATGAGGAAAGGATGGGTCAGTCCAAGTTTGCAGTCTTGGGCTAGAGGCTGCTCCCACCAAAGTGAGCCAGGAAGCACAGGTTTTGGAGCTGAGGGTGAGTAAAACTTTCCAAGACCATCCTTTAGTAACCTGCTTCCACCAGTTAGACCCCACCACTTAAAGGTTCCATTCCCCTCAGCCCACTAGCTGGGGGACAAGCATTTCAAACAGGCAGAAGTCTGTGGGAGACATTTCAGACCTAAACCATCACAGCTACTGTAAATGGTTTGACCACAAAGGGCTTTTTGTTGTTGTAGTTTTGTTTTGTTTTGTTTTGTTTTAAAAGAGATTCATTTGTTTATTTTGTATACAGTGTTCTATCTGCATATATGTCTGCAGGCCAGAAAAGCGAACCAGATGGTTGTGAACCACATGTGGTTGCCTGGAATTGAACTCAGGACCTTTGGAAGAGCAGTCAGTGCTCTCAACCTCTGAGCCATCTCTCCAGCCTGAGCACCATAGTAACCCAGCAGGCATTTCCAAAAGTGGAGAACCAGATCCTGACAACAACGCCCCCCCACACCCATGATTGCACTGAGGCAAGAGCTGCCTGCAGGTGGAGGAACACAGGATCACTTAAGAGAGTGACTTGATTGGTCACAGGGCTTCTCTTTTAGCTTTGAGACCTACATACTCTGTGATCTCTGGAGAATTATAAACCTTTCCACGTTAGGTTTTCTCAACTCTAATTAGGCTCAGCAATAGCATCCGAATACTGGGATCCCAAACATTACCTAAGAAGTCCCATACATATCTTAGCAAAACATTAGGGATAAGTAAGTCCTCAATAAACATTAGTCAATTTAGTGTCCTATTACCTAATAACCTTCTCCCACCAAACAGCCATCACATCCCTTAGGGATAAATTTGCTCAGCAGTGCACTCAGAAACATCAAACATAGAATAATTAAATGTGCTGATGAAGACTGATGAGTAAAATCAAAGTACAAGGCAGTTTAAGAAGAAAAGAAAGGAAAGCGGACCTGGGAATGGAAGTCAAGAGAAACTGCTTCCTCCTTCGAGGTTTTGGTCCATGAAATAAACTTCCTTCTTGTACTCTCAGCCCTGGTTCTTACTTGTTTCTTGGCTCAGAATCCTCTGGGGCAAAGCCTGAATTACGAAATCCCCTCTCCCTGGTGGCCTGCCAAAGCCTGCTCTGCTAGCACCCAGGCTGATAGGCATTCCCACATGTGAGCAGACTCCTCACCCTCAGGGCCTGAGTCACTCTAGTACCTTTTCTCTCCTCAGACACCTCCTCAGGAAGGTGGGAGGCGAGCCATATTAACCAACCCATGCGGTAATTGTTTTTAGGTATTCTTTGGGCAGTTCTTACATGACGATAGAACAAAAGATGCCAATGCTGAAAACAAATACACAGGGACTAGGGCTTCTTGGGATTCGATTTGTATTGGAAATTAACAAATGAAAGACAATCCCTCCTGTGCATTCCTAATTAATAATCCATGGCTCTCTCTGCAGTGCTAATGTGCCAGTGGGAGCAGAGCTGTTCCAGTGTGTACCAGCTGATTTGCCATCATGATATCAAATAACTAGTCTTCTTGCTTTAGCGACATGAGCAGAGTCTAAGTGTCATGAGGTCAGAACATATGGACTTGTTTTTAACTAAGAGTAAACAATGAAACCCAATAGCTTAGGTGGGGCGAAGGCTGCAAAGCAAGCACTCACTATCAGAATCCTCTCCACATTACTAAAACACAAGACTAAGGCCATATTTGGATCAAAATATTTTAAGCAGCTATAAGACTGAAATCTGCCAGCAGAGCTCATCATCCTGACTCAGAATTCTAGACAAATTGAATATGAAGGCTAAACCATGGGAGATGTGACACTTCCGGAAGGATGGCAACAGCTAGGTTTCAAAACCCATGTCCTCTGTGGAGGGGAACAGAGGGCAGGGAACTGAAATGTACTGGTTCTTCCTTGTTCATCTCCCTTGCCCCACTGCAGTATCCACGAGAGTTCCTGGTATATAATTTGTAAAGTGTTCTGAGGCTGGGCATGGTAGCCTATGCCTATCATCCCAGCTCTTAGGAAACAGAGACATGAGGTTTCATGCAAGTTTGAGGAGAACCTGAGCATCGTGGTGAGTTCCGAGGCAGCCTGGGGTATGGAGGGAGACTATAATTTACAAAAAGAAAAAGGAAGAAAGAAAGAGAGGGAAAAAAAGAAAAGAAAAAAGAAAGAAAAGCAAAAGGGGTTGGAAAAAAGAAATGAAGAACAAAAGAAATGATGGAAAGATAAGTAAGTTTCATATTCTAAATTTGCTTTGGGTGCACAAGGGCCTAGGGAAACATCTCTGTTTTTCTAAACTATTTTTCTACTGTCTGACCCAGCATGATGAGCTTGAACACAAAATCCAGAATCAGACCCTTGGCTTGAGCTCTGCTCCTTTGATCTCTGTTCCTCTGAGCCACAATTTTCTTGTTTGAAATACGCCTCCTGCCTGTTGTGTTGATTTCATAGCAATGCTTAGCAGAGTCTTCTACTTATAGTAAATACTCGTTCTGGCTTGTTACTATTCTAGGTTGACTGTCCCGTTCTTGTCTTCGTTACTATTCTAAGTTGACTGTCCCGTTACGGAATATTCCTCTATCTCTAAACAAGAAATAGGCAGAAAAGAGGTCAAGAACAAAGTACAGGCACAGATGCTGCAACTGAGTACTTTTTTTTTTTTTTCGAGACAGGGTTTCTCTGTGGCTTTGGAGCCTGTCCTGGAACTAGCTCTTGTAGACCAGGTTGGTCTTGAACTCATAGAGATCCACCTGCCTCTGCCTCCCGAGTGCATGTGCCACCACCGCCCGGCGCAACTGGGTACTTCTGCATCCTTTGATGTCCTCAAACATGCTGGAGCATCCATTTAATTCTGTGTTGAGGAACACTCCACAGGCGACCCCATGAGAAGTTGTGCAGAATATGTCAGGATGTAGGTTAAAAAGGATGTGCCTGCCCAACAATCACATGACCTGTACAGAGAAGTCCCCAAACAGAACTGTCCAGTTAAGTTGGCTGTTCTGAAAAATGCCCTTGCAAATAAAACACCCTCTCAGCACAGAATATTAGCTCCTTTTTAGATCTATCTGTTGATTGAGGGGGGCAGTGAGAGCTGGGGTACTTTACTCCTGTAAGGTGAGAGGACACTCGATGGTGTTAATGTCCCTACCTTGTGAGTTGTGGGGTTCAATCTCAAGTCTCCAAGCTTTGACCCAATGAGTCATCTCACCAGCCCAGAGTAGCTTCTTAAAGCACAAAAGAATTTCATTTTTCCAAAGCCTTGTGCTCTCCAAAATACATAATATCTTAGTTTAATAAAAATAATTCAGCTTCAATAGCGCTGGTGTTGATGATGTATGGAGGACCTGGATCTGAGGACCTAAGATCAGGAGAACTGGCCCCTTCTTGCTGTAAGCTGCACTGGGTGAACTAACCTAGGCAAGGCAGTTCTAAAGAGCTTGCCCAGGGAAATGAAGATGACGGAAAGCTGGCATGCTCGCCAACCCAGCTACTGCCTAGGTCCAGAACTAGGGCTATGAGTTAGCCCACCCCTACATCCACCTCCTCTATGAACTGTTGGAGCATGTGAAGGGGACAGACCTCTAGATCCAAAACAGCAGGATCTCCATGACACCAAACAAAAACAAGATACCCAACAGCAGTGTCAGCAAGAGCCCGCTATGGAGGTACAGCAGAGCCCAGACCTTCAGCCAGACCAATGAGCACTGCCTTGTGGCGATGAACACTTGGGAGTAAAGATGAACAGACGAGATGGTAAACTGTGTGTCTCAACGGACCATACAACAACTCCCATGACAAGATTCCTTTGTTTTCTTTTTTGTTTCTTTGTTTTTGTTTGGTTTTGACTTGGGTGGGGAGGAGGACAAGGGCAGAGGGCAGATGTAAGGAGATGGGGAAATAAGTTGGATCGGAACGCATGATGTGAAATCCACAAAGAATCGATCAAAGTTAAAATAACAATAATAATAATATCAGTTTACAACTTTTTAAAATTCTTCTCTGAAAGCTTCTTTGAGATGTCGAAGCATTAGATCCACCCCTGAATAAAACATTGCTCCAAAAGTTCAGGTCTTCTATCTCCCTGAAGCATGAGGGCATGGCTGCAGGGCACTTCTCCGTCTGCATCCGGAGTGTGTATGTGATGAGCTATGTACGGATACATACATCCAGAGTGTGTATGTGATGAGCTATGTACGGATACATACATCCAGAGTGTGTATGTGATGAGCTATGTACGGATACATACATACAGAGTATGTATGTACGGATGTGACTGAGCTATGACTACTTCATAACTTGGCACGAATCATCCATTTCCTGAGCTTCAGGCTGAATTCCTGAGCTAATAAAAAAGATGTGGACTGACTATAGAGCATTCAGAATCAATAGGTTAAATTAAAATGAAAGATTTATAAGTCTGCATAAAACCCAGGATCTTACACTGATTCCCCTATCAAGTTTTAGAATACAAGCCTTTTCTTTTTCATTCTTTCTTTCCATTTTAAAAAAATGTATATGTGTGTTTTATGCACATATTTATGTAGCGTGTTCACATCAGCGCCAGATGTCATCGTCAATCCACAATTTTTTTGAGACAGGGTCACTCACTAAACCTAGAGTTGGCTGGGCTGTCTGCTCAACGAGCTCCAGACACCCACCTGACTCTGCCCCGCCCCCCACAAAAGGGTACCATTACATATACCTGACTGGCCTTGAACCTGCAGTCCTTACCTTCTGAGCGTTAGTACTACAGGCCAGTGTTGTAATGCCAGGGTAAGAGAATAAATTCTAACATTTGAAAAAGGACAGTGGCTCTCCTAACCATTCCCTCTGTTAGGCCAAGGCCCCCTCAAAAAAATTCACCAAAGTTCAGCCAACAGGGGTAATCCCATCAACAGATAAGCCTATGAGAGTGTGAAGGTGAGAAGCTGAGTTGATACTGTAAGATTTAGAATGCTTAGGGAGGAGGACGTGGCCCACGCTGCATTCTTTATGGACAGTGAGTCAGATCTCTGCCAGGCACATCGCAGCCTGACTCCTCAGAGGCATTTTCCAATAGCAGTTTCCTACTGGAGACCCAGTTGTTGTATCTCTTAGCTCTGCAGTGTGTGTGTGTGTGTGTGTGTGTGTGTGTGTGTGTGTGTGTGTCTATGTGTGTGTGTGTCTGTCTGTCTGTGTGTGTGTCTGTGTGTCTGTGTGTGTCTGTGTGTCTATGTTTGTGTCTGTGTGTATGTCTGTGTGTGTGTCTGTGTGTGTGTGTGCACTCACAGGAGGAGGAAGAGTAGGGCTTTTGCCTCCAATATAATAAGAGCTTGAAACTAACATTCTCTGCCAATATGAAGACAGGCAGAGGAAATATGAACCCAACCTTTAAATCCCTCTTACTGTCAAAAGAATGACTCTGTAGGGTGTGGAATCTCATATTACCTAGTATTTTATTTGTGTGTATTTCATGACCCCACCACCACTACCACCACCACCACCACCAGAAAATGGGAAAGAAAGAAACAGAAAGGGAAGAAACAAGTTTCTTTTGAGAGCTGGCGTTAAAAGTGTCAAGTGTCTGAGTCAGGCCTGGTGTCACGTGCACATGGCTATAGCCTTGGGTGTGGAGCGCAGAGGGAGTGCCAGTTCAAGACCAGCCTGTGCTACAGCGTGAGACCGAGAACTAGAGATCTAATCTCTGTGGTTCAGCTCTTGCTTCGCAAGCACAAGGCACTGGGCTCAACTCCCAGTACAAAAAACAAAAACGTTGTGTATCTGGAATGTGTTTTCTGTAGTGTCTCAAAGTTATGAATGTTGATGCTGGAGAGAAGGTGCCTTGGTGAGCAGTTCCTGCTCGCTGCTTGAGTCGGCTCTGCCCCTTCACAGGCACAGTGGCTTCTACTGCACACAGCCCCAGAGAAGGTGCCTTGGTAAGCAATTCAGTGGCCTCTACTGCACACAGCCCCAGCTTTCAGTAGCTCCCTTTCCACGTCTTTAGGTCCTTGTTGAGGGAAGGAGTAGACAGATGGAGATATTTCAAATCATTCTGAGTTAGTTAATTATTGAGTCAGGGTCACATATAGTCCAAGCTTACCTCAAGCTCATTTAGTAACCAAGAATGACCTTCAGCTCCTCAACTTCAGCCTCTACCTCCCAAGAGTTGACATTAGAGGTATGTGATCCCATGCCTGGCTTTTTCCTTCCTTTCTTCCTTCCTTTCTTTCTTTCTTTCTTTCTTTCTTTCTATCTTTCTTTCCCTCTTTTTTCTTTTTCTTCTTTCTCTCCTTTCTTTCTTTCCTTCTTTCTTTCTTCCTTCCTTTCTTTCTTTTATCCTTTTTTTTCTCTCTCTTTCTTTGGAGAAAGGGTTTCTCTGTGTAACAGTCCTGGCTGTCCTAGAACTCGTTTTGTAAACCAGGTAGGCCTTGAACTCACTGAGATCCACCTGCCTCTGATTCCCAAGGGATTAATGGTGTGCACCACCACTGCCCATCCCATGCCTATCTTTCGTAGCCTTGGTGACAGAACTCAGGGTTCTGTACAGACCACAGAAGAACTCTAGCAACTGAACCATGCCCCAGCTTAGCTCTTGAATTTTAAACATGCTTTTTGAGGTTCTATTCTAAAGCTACTTCAAAAAGAGTTTTTAAAAATGATTTCTACTCTCACTATATTTAATCTCTTTGTCCCTGCCTCCCCATTTCCTTACACATGCGGGGCAAATACTCTACCATGATCAAGCACCTCAGGCCTTCACTGCTTTCTGAGTGCTGGTATTTTCTTCTCTTTTCTTGAAGCATAAACTGATTCTCCCCCTTCAACGATGCTGGCCAGACCTCCTGCTCTTCCTGCAGCTCCTCTGCAAGGATTCCTTTTGCTGTTTTTCTTCTCCTGGTGGCCCTGGATTATTTCCACACACCCCTTACGTTATTTCTAATGGGAACCTTTCTCTGTTCCTCCCATTTTTCTAGGTCAACACTATACAATTACTTTTTGTTTGCCCGGTCCTATGCTTCAAGCGTCTTTGCCTTGTCTGTGTGTTCCGGTGCCTATAACCCAATGCGTATACGTAGCAGATGAGATGCAGGAAAGAAAGAAAGGAAAGGGAAATGAAGGCGGAAAAGAGGAAGAGCTACTGCGGAGCCCTTCCCTAGCTGTCTGTCCCCAACGCACAGCATGTTCCTTCTCTTTCTTGTCCATTTTCTTCACAGAAACTCCAAAATCAGCAAAGCTAAAACTCAACCCTGCCTCAGTGGACACCCTCAGTTTCACCCACATTTCTGTTCTTGTTGATGGTGTGAGGACGTGTGCGTGGATTGTGTTTCTACACCTGACTCCACGGTCCCAGGGACTTCCAAGTCCAATTGTCTCAACCAGAAAAGAAAGAAGAATCAGGATTCTATCACACACATCTCAAATAAGTGGTGAAATAGACTTTGTCAAAACATAATTTTATTTAAGGTTTAAAATATTACAAAAGTATATTTGTTGTAGTAAATAATAAGTTCATCGTGATACTGACAATGTAACACCAATGAAAGAAAGACAGTCGAAATTATACCTTCGAGGGTGAAGAGAGAAAAAGCTTATTTGGGGAAACACTGTAGAAAATGTGGTCTTCGGATGACTACATGTTTTATTTGTTCATTGCTTCATTAGTAGCAATGCCCGAGGCATCTATTTCATCAGACCAGAAAAACATTCTATTTAATTAAAAAGAAGGTTTATTACTCTCCTCACGGAATGCAGAAATTAAAACTAAGATAATCCCAAGATCCCTGGGCATATTTCCCACACGCATTTCCTGGAAGATGTAGCAAACCCAGCTCAGCCTTACAGCCCTTGCCTGACAGGGCCCAATCCTTGGCTTCTGTGCTCACAACACCAAGCACATCCAAACTCGAAAGCGTGCAGTCCTATAATGAGCCACATCACAGTGCACACAAGGATGAAGTAGATTTAGTTTCTGCTTGGTTTTGTTTCATTTTGTTTTTGAGATAGGGTTCCTCCATGTAATCCTGACCGTCCTGGAACTTATTCTGTAGGACCAGAGTGGCCTCGAATTCAGGGATCTGCCTGCCCCCACCTCAAGAGAGCCAGGATTTAAGGGGCATACCACTGCACCTGGCCGAGGATGATGTGTATTTTTTTTAAAATACTTTCAGAGAGATTTTCCTTTGCATTCAATGAATATCCTCAATTTTGTAAAGAGATGTTTCAGTTGAAAAGAATAAAAGTAAGAGAGAGTGTTAGCACAGCAGCGCTCTGGGGAGAAACAGCGCTTGTTCATTTGCATGGCGTCTTGACTCTTCCGATCCTTCCCTTAGGAAATGCTGTTTGGGACGGCCCACGGAGATAGCTGCACAGGTAAAGGTGCCTGCTATGCAAACAAAATAGCCTGAATTCAATCACCAGAACCCAAATAAACGCAGACGGCGAGAACTGACTGTGTAAAGTTGTCCCCCGACCAAAACATACAGATCCTGCACACACATACATGATAATAACAATAAGTAAAATTGTAAAATTAAAAGACAAAAGCAATGTAGTGCAGGGATGGCTGGTTCCAGAATCTGACAAGGACATGAATGGCACAGAGATAAGATCATGACAGGACATTTCAAAAGTTAGAATGACTAAGTCCAGACGAGACCATAGCAGAGATTTACTTAGTCATTAAAGATTTGTATTAGGCAATAAAACTGGTAGATCCTTGTTCCATTTTTCCATAAGAGACCAGGCCACTCGGAGACACCGCTGCTAAGGAAATTTAAAGCAAGCTAAAGGAAATACCTCTTCACCTGCTGGAATCCACGCTGAGGAATTTTCAGGCACAGGCAGCTGTAAAATCAATCACTAAGTTGGAGTCTTCAGATGGGGTAGGATAATGTATGATCCACTCCTGTGGCTAATTGGAGAGGAGAGAGTCAATCAATTCGCTTGCCTCTAGGAGATCACAGTTGATTATAAGTAGGTCAGAAAAGGATGTACCCCATACTTGATCAGGATAATTAAAGACTGTTGATCCATGCTTACAAGTCCTAGAAGAACAGAGGATATGAAGACCAAATGACTAGATCCGAGATTCCAAATACTAATTGACAGGAACAAAAAGAAAAAAAATTAAACGGTACCAAAAAAAAATCAATTCTAGGAATGAACAATCTTCTTAAAGTCATTTTTGTAGCATAAACATCCTCTGGTAATTTAGATAAAATGTGATATTTTGCTGTGTTTCACATTTTGCCATGCGACGTTGGAGTTCAGGATGGAGCCCAGGGTCTTGTGCATACAAGACAAGCCCTCTCCTGCTGAGTCTCATCCCAAGCCCTGATTTGCATTTCTCAAATCTGATTCTCTGGCCAGCATTCTTGAAGTATTCCTGACAAACATGAAAACAGTTAATATGGATGACATTTTTCTCCTGAGGGAGAGTAGAGTCTAGCTGAAGCTCCAAGTGCAATGCAGATGTTATTAATAAGGTGACGTTAATTTTGAGGCTGTCATGTTGAACGTCAGCAAGAATGCCCTTCAACAAAGTTATCAAGGTTTGGATACAGTCTTTTTTGAAAAGCTGTTATCTTCCCTCACCTGTTTCTCTCTCTCTCTCTCTCTCTCTCTCTCTCTCTCTCTCTCTCTCTCTCTCTCTCTCTC